>VSMD01112493.1:0-64263 GCA_008750895.1 Mirza zaza
TTCCTTATCAGAGAAAGGCTGGAGACGTGAGCCTGCACCCCCATTCCCATGCGACGTACCACCCTCCGCACCAGGGTGGCCCCAGTCGTCCTGGTGGAAAAGGTGCCAGGATTCTAGGGTGCTCAATTGTATTTTTTGTCTTCCCCCCTCCTCTTTTCTCCCACACTTTAGTCACAGCATAAAATGCAAAATCAGAAGCTGTTCTGGGTTCAATCCTGCTAGGCAAGTTACTGCATTTCCTAGGGACACTTTCATTGAATTTTGGTTAATTTTCCAATACTGTACATAAACCAGTTATGCTGAAACAGGTTTTAAACCTGAAACCTGTGATCCTTTGTGTAGCATGTTAGTAAGTTTCTGTTTACACGTGAAGGTGACCTGGTGATTTTTTGACTCCCATTTCTCCCTTCCGTGGTACCATTTTCTGAAATGTGTCTTCTTATTTTTGTGTGCTGATGTTGTGACTAATGTGTCAGTGATTTGTCAACAGACAGATACATAGTAGTCACCTTAAGTGAACATTATTGGGGAAAAAATACTGACTTTTACCTGAACTGTGCAGGCCTGGGAGAAAAGTGTCTTTCCAGGGAACGTGAAGAAGTCCCATTCAAAATATTACAACCTCCATCCAGTCTCCCGGACAAAATGCAGCAAGACCCATAAAACCCTAACTTGGAAGGGACAACCTCCATCCTCCGAGCTCATTAATTTTTTCTGTGCCCCACTTCCAATAGCTCTGGAGTAAGTCATGCAACCTGAGAAGACTGGAGCAAGAAGAACACAAAGACACAGGACTATTGATTTTAGAGGGGTTTGTTTTATTTGAAAATCGTTCCGTTATTTCAGAGAGGAGAGAGAAGGTCTTTGGAAGGTGACGTTAAACTTCTTTTCCACTGACAGATTGACCTAGAAAGGATCAGAGCATCTCAGAGACTGAGCAAGGAAGAGGTCCAGCCCAGAGTACTCTGCATGTACCCCTGGGGTCTGGGGCGTGGGCTCCCCAGAGTACAGACACCCCATTGGTTTATCAGCTCGGCACCTGTCTCCAGCATCAGTTTGTCTTTCTCCCAGTTACTTGCCTCCTGTTTTATAAAAGATTTCATCTAAGAGATCTAAGAGATTTCAGCCTAGAGGGAGAGTCTGGCCTGGATGTATCTTTGTGAGATGACAGGTCGTGGCTGGAGTTCACTGAAGGTGGCAGAAACAGAGGGGGGGGGGTGCTGCAAAGGGGAAGGGAAGGGTCCCCATAGGAGGTTTTCCTTGTATTGTCATAAAGGCTGTGATGTCCAGTTTAGAGGGACGTTCCAGAGTTGCAAGGAGAGAAAGGCAGCCACGTGGAGATTTCAGCCACTTCCCCCCTTCTCTTCTCGGTCCGTCTGCTCCGTAGCTTCCTGGCGTTGCAGAGGGACGCTCTCCTCCCATGCAGGCCAGAGAGCATCACGCTGTTTTCCCCATGTTGCTAAGAAAGCACAACTGTTCTGTGACACTCACAGGGGTTTTGAAAACATGACTTACACTGATAACCCCAGGAAGACGCAGAGAGGCGTCAACAAAATGACTAAGGTGCAGTTTTCCTGCAATCCCAAAAAGTTAGTACTATAATGCAAAGCCAGACAGAACCCTAGATGTGAGCTGAGCGGGACCTCCCGTGATGCGAGTGACCATGCGGGAGGCACAAGACAGTGTGGCTTATCCCCTCCTGTGGCCCAGCGGTGTTTCCCCCTCGTCCCCCTGCTCTTGCCTGATACCTGTCTTGATCCGGACGTAACCGGAGCCAGGTAACTTCCAGATGGAACAGGAAGGAAAGCCTCGTTAGATATAGAACTTGGTATTTTGTGCAGAATTGAAGTCTCGTAACGAAGAATGGAAGGAAAATAATGTAATCCTTCAAAGTACGAATCGTTGCAGGTTAAAGAATGTGAGAGGGTGAAGGGAGAGTTGTTGGGAAGGTACAGAGGAGGAACAGGCATTTAACGGAGCCCAGAGGAAGGAGAGAAGCTTCCAGAAAGCAGATGTAATTGTCCCCAGTGTCTTACAACAGCTAGAGAACTTCTAAAGAAACATGACATTACATGTACCTAATGCATATTGTTTCCCATTAATATGCCCAACTCTGCAATGCCGTACATACTCCTACATGTTTCCAGCCAAGCATAATTATTTCCATAGTGTCAGGAAGACATCTACCCCACCCTCCTTGGTTTTGAGGATAAGAAATCCCAGAGGAGTGAAGTCACTTGCCAGAGGCTGTGCAGGCAGTTAGTGGCCGATCTGGTACTGGAAGCTCATCTTCCTGGGCCAGAAGTGTGCAGGATTGTGGGAAGGAAGATTCCATTTCTAGGGCTTTTCTACTCTAACTACCTGCTGCCGCCCTATTCAGGCATCCTGCCTAAGTAGGATGGTAGCAAACAGCACTCCTAATGGAAAGCATCATATCTGATTGTTTATGCAGTCTAATAAGTTACTTAATGTCTCTGTAGCTCTAAGTTCTATCTCACTGAGA
Organism: Mirza zaza; assembly: GCA_008750895.1. Taxonomy (NCBI): domain Eukaryota; kingdom Metazoa; phylum Chordata; class Mammalia; order Primates; family Cheirogaleidae; genus Mirza; species Mirza zaza. The sequence continues at coordinate 2,504 of VSMD01112493.1, forward strand.
GGTTCTAACAGAAGCCAGAGTGTCACCTTGTACTCCTGGCTTTGCTGCTGCATATCCTTTAAGCAATTGGCATGTTCATGTCTCTTCATGTCTCTCTCTCTTTTTTTTTTTTTTTTTTTTTGGAGAGAGAGACTCGCTTTGTTTCCCTGGTTAGAGTGCGCCGTGGTGTCAGCCTAGCTCACAGCAACCTCAAACTCCTGGGCTCAAGTGATCCTCCTGTCGCAGCCTCCCAAGTAGCTGAGACTATAGGCACACACCACCATACCCACCTGATTTTTACTATTTAGCTACTAATTAGCCATACCTGGTTAATTTTTCCTGGTTAATTTTCAAGTGATCCTCCTGCCTTGGCCTCCCAGAGTGCTGGGATTACAGGCATGTTCCACCACACCCTGCCTGTTTATGTCTGGATCCATAAGATACATTGACCAGAAATACAGTAAATACTGGGTGTGGATTTTCTTTACCCTAAAGTGAAAAGGCCAAACTAAAGGATTTCGGAACTTGAATCTATGATTACAACTTAGACCTTTCAATGAAACGTCCCTTCTTGTGCCTTTCCCTTCATTGAAAAACAGAGATGGGTGTGAATGTTAAAAGGTAACGATGTTCTTAGCTGTGTAGAAATTGCTCTATGGAGATTTAACTGTAACTCATTGTTGACTCTGAAATTCACTAGGTTTGCTTTCAATGTTTAAACTTAGTCCAAATTGGAGGTTTGCATTAGTTCAAGTAGGTTGGTAGGTAAGTATGTAAGTAGCTGAATAGGAAATCCTATAGATCGTGTTCTAATATAGCTTACATTTTTTTTAGCGCTCCGTTTTTGTCATTCTGTTCAATGAAAGATGTAAAATTATGGCAGAATACCTTTTGTGTGATACAGCATTTCACTGGAGAAAGATCTGAAGTGGATTGCTTAAGTGCATAAATATCGCTCTCATAAGCATTGTCTAATTTATCTGAAGACAGTCATTAAAGCTTTGGCTTGGACAAAAGGCCTCTAATGGAGAATAATTGATATATTAAATTCCTTTTAAACAGACCAAAATAACAATGGCAACTAAAATAACTCATAAATATTTCAAGGCCAAGTTTCAATAGGGTACTTTTGAGCAGAATGAAGCAATCCTTGAAGAAATTCACTATTTAGGAAAAAAAAAAAAAAAAGCAATCTCTACTCCAAAACATTTGGTTTCACATGGTAATCTGCCAAGTCATTAACACGTGCACTGGGCTCACTTTGCGTGGAAGTTATTTTCAGTGATTTCCACGTACGCTTTCATCTCCCATTATAGAGAAGTCCTTCCCTATTGAGAATCCCTTTTGAAAGCAAAGCACAATAATGTAATTGGAATTGGCAGACTTGACCTTGACCACTAACTGCCACATGCCTTTAGGCCAGCTGCCATTACTACTACTGTCTCTGAGCCTGTTTCCGTGTGAAATGGGGATTTTACCTGCCTTTATTGGGTTGTGGTGCAGATGATATATCTGAAGTGCTTCACGCAGTTCCTGGCCTGTAGGAGGTGCTGTGCTCAGTAAAAGGTAGCGGCGACAATCTGGTCACAGTAGCCCCGTGTGGGTACTTTGTGCATGTGACGGAGAATGCCTCTTCGTTCTAGGAAACAGCAGCAGGCACGACCTGACCCCGGTCACAGCTGTCAGTGTCCACTTGCTCAGCAGTAATGGAACGCCGGTGCTGGTGGATGGTCCCATCTATGTCACCGTGCCCCTGGCCACACAGAGCAGCCTGAGGCACAATGCCTATGTCGCGGCGTGGCGGTTTGACCAGAAGCTGGGTAAGCGCGAGTTCTATGCAGACGACTGGCTGTCAGATGACTCCATTGCTGTTCGGTTTCCTTCTAAGAAGCCCGTGCAAATCTTCTTTCCTTGAAGTTGGTGAAGGCTGCTGCTCACGGCACATTGCGTGGTTACCAGTGGGCAAAGCCACCCCCACTGTGCGTTCAGGCCTTCTCTTGGGACTTCATTTTTGTTGTTGTTGTTTTTTTGCCTTTGTTTTGCACATTTCAGCTACTATACCTGAATCTTTAAGGGCTATCAGAGCTAAAAAGTGGCTCTCCTTTATGCTTTTATGCTTCAGAAGCTCATATGATCGCTCTTGGTCGTGCGTTTTTCTTTTTCTGCTTTCTGAAAAAGGAAAAAATAATACTTGCCAACGTTGTACAAAACAAAGAAAATAAAAATCAGCCATAAATCCCACCACCTAGAGAAAACCAGTAGTATATTTTGAACTCTGTCCTTCTAGTCATTTCACTATGCTCATATGTATCCGTTGTCAATTGCTGCGTAACAAACTACTCTTAAACTTGGCAGCTTAAAACAGCAATGCAGTCTACTGTCAGCCTGGTTTCTGGGGGTTAGACATCCAGGGGCGACTGAGCTGGGTGGGTGGGGCTCAGGGTCTCTTGCAAGGTGGCCATCAAGCTGTCATCCAAGGCCCAGGTCATCGCAAGCCAGGTTCAGCCGGGGCTAGCAAGCTCTCTTCCACACTCGTTGCATGGTTTGGGGCAGGCCTTGGTTCATCCATGGCTCTTGGCCAGAAGGTTCAGGTGGGCCTCTCTGTAGAGCTTCTAACAATATTACAGCTTGCTTTACCCTGAGCAAGTGATCCAAGAGAAAATGAAAAATGAGATAAAAATTCAAAAGCACAAGTGCCCAGAATGGAAGTCATCATCTTTTATAATCTCAAAAGCAGCATGCCACCATTTCTTTCCATGTGGGGGGCATGCCACCATTTTTTTCCATCTTTCCAAGATTTGGGGGGTCATTTTGGGCCATCTTAGAGCTTGCCTTCCATAAAATGTATTTGGCAAAAATGAGATTATATGCTTGGTATTGTTCTATAACATGGTTTTAAAAATCATGAGTATAGCATGAACATCTCTCCGTAACATTATTATTCTGCAGGAGCAATTTTAATGAGTAGATAGTATCCCATTCTATAGATAGATGATAATTCAGTTCTACAATCAGAAAAGAAAATGTTACTATTCTAACCAATGCTTTAACAAATAACCTTTGTAGCTAAATCTTTATGCACAGCTGTGATTATTTCCCCCGAATTGTTGGGTTACAAAATATACAGAAGTATAAAACTTTTAAAAGGCGTTTCTAAGTCAGTTTCATCAGTTTCCACTCAGGGCAGCAGCGTTGGAGCACATGCTCGTGCTGAAGATTTTGATAGCAAGGGGGTTCCAACTCCACCCAGCTGCCCCGGCCCCTGAAAGTCAAGCTTTGAAAATATCAGTTTTCAAGTAACTAAAATATCAGTTTTCAAGTAACTGATATTTCAGTAATATTTTAGTAATACTTTTGTAATACTAAAATATCAGTTTTCAGGTAACAAATGTCAGTTTTCAAGGTCATGCATAAAGATAACTGGGAGATATTTTTTGTATCAATTCATCTTTTCAAAGGTACCTAGAAAATAGGTACCACGAAGGGTGATCTGCTATACTCAAAGCCTACTGATTGAAATGTTCATCTCACCTAAAAAAAAAAGCCTCTCCAGCAAATAATTTGGGGACTGTGGCCTTTAGCCATGTTGACACACAAAATTAATCACCATAAGAGTAAATGAATTAATATTTGTGTGAAGCTCAGTGCAGCACCTGGAACATAGCAAGCGCACCCCAAGTGTTCAGTAAGTAAACGCAGGTCTCCCCACTGCACTGCACACAGCACGTTCGTTGTACTTGTTGTGCTGGTCCTAGGGGCGTGGCCAGCCACAGCTGTGCAGTTCCTGGTCACCTCCTGTGCCCTCAAGGAGTCTCATTTATCTTTGAATCCCTGTGATCAAGAACAGTTCTTGGCATGATGCTAAGTATCCAACTAAAATGTCTGTTGCATGGTCAAATCAGATGAGATCACTTATATGTTTTTAAAAGCCAGAAGTTTAAGACAGTCTGATATAACATCTGTTATAGATGACTATATACATAAAATTTACCTTTATTTTTGTATGTATTAATATAGCAGTCCCCAGCCTTTTTGGCACCAGGGACCGGTTTCATAGAAGACAAGTTTTTGCATGTTGGGGGAGGTGGGGAGAGGATGGTTTGGGATGATTCAAGCGCATTACATATATTGTGCTCTCTGCTAATGATAATCTGTATTTGCAGCTGCTCCCTGGTGCTAGCATCACCGGCTCAGCTCCACCTCAGATCTTCAGACATAGATTCGCATAAGGAGGAGGCAACCTGGACCCCTCACACTCAGTTTACAGCAGGGTTCGTGCTCCTGTGAGAATCTAATGCCACTGCTGATCTAATGGGAGGCGGAGCTTATGCGGTGATGCGAGCGATGGGAGCGGCTGTAAATACAGATGAAGTTTCATTTGTTTTTTCCCACCATTCACCTCCTGCTGTGCAGCCTGGTTTTTAACAAGTCCTGGACTGGTACCAGTCTGTGGCCTGAGGATTAGGGACTGCAGTATTAATATATATGCTTACTGCAGTATTAATATATATGCTTACTGCAGTATTAATATATATGCTTACTGCAGTATTGATATATATGTTTACTGCAGTATTAATATATATGCTTACTGCAGTATTAATATATATGCTTACTGCAGTATTAATATATATGCTTACTGCAGTATTAATATATATGTTTACTAAAAGGATAATGCTTTGAGTTCTTTTTTAGAGAGAAAAACACTTATATTGGATTTTTCTTTGTCCTAGAACTCCCACCCTGCTGTTTTTATTTTCCTCCTCCTTCCTGCCTTCTGTTTTTTGAATGAATATATTTGCATATGGATGAGTGGAGCCAGAGGTATAAGAGCTCATGCTCCTAATAGGATGAAGCTTTCTCTAGAGAGTCACGTGTAGGTGATATGTGCTGTAAGCATATGGCACAGGTGTATAAATTAGCATCCTTGCTCTTGTTAGTGTATTTGGTATATAGTTCACAAATGAAAAGTTATTTATTTTTTGAGACAGGGTCTTGCTCTGTTAGGAGGACTAGAGTGCAGTGGTGTCATCATAGCTCACAGCAACCTCAAGCTCCTGGGCTCAGCCTCCTGAGTAGCTGGGACTACAGGCGTGCACCACCACACCTGGCTAATTTTTAAAATTTTTTGTAGAGGTGGGGTCTCACTATATTGCCCAGGCTGGTCTCAAACTCCTGGGCTCAAGCGATCCTCCTGCCTCAGCCTCCCAAAGTGCTAGGATTACGGGTGTGAGCTACCATGCCTGGCCCAAAAGTTTATTTAAAGACATTTTTTGAAATGTGTAGCAGACTGAACATCTCCTGACCCCTGGACCCTGTGAATATTATCTTATATGATAAAGGGACTTTGCAGATGTGATTAAGAATCTTGAAGCAGGGGGTGCTCCTGGAATCTAGGTAGGCCACTGTCATCACAGTGGTCCTTGTGAGAGGAGACAGAATCAGCAGAGATGGCATTGTGAGGACAGGAGCAGAGATTGGAGTGATGCTCTTTGACAGGGAGGAAAGAGGCCAAGGAATTCCGGAATTCTGGAAACTGCAGAAAGCAAGGAAAAAGGATTCTCCCTTCTGAGCCTCCAGAAGGAATCAGCCCTGCTGACACCCTGGCTTGAGCCCAGAGAAACTGGTTTTGTACTTCTGACCACCAGAAGTATAAGAGAATAAATGTGTAGTATTTTAAGCCCCTGGGTTTGTGCTAATTTGTTATAGCAGCAACAGGAAACTGATACAATATAGAACTCAGTGAAAACAAAGAAATGTGCATTGTTATGAAGCCTTTGAAATATAAGTTATCCGATTCTCTTGTTTCCTGTCTGGAAAAAAATCCCCAAGATACATTGAGCTGTTTTTCATTGCGTAGCTTCATTGTGTAGTTGATCTATTTCCATTTAAATGGTCTTTTTAACTTAGCATCTACTGTGAAAAATACAACTCCCAAATTCCTGGCTGTAACAGATTGCATGTGCGCAGAGAAAAGCCAGTGTGTGGATAGTAATTCAAAAAGAATCAAGTGAATTAAAATATGCTTTCTGAAAACTTCAATATTAGATGGACATTTCAAAGAAACCACAGGTCTTTTTAACTTACTAAACTCAATAGAAAAACATATTTTATAAGGTCTTTGTGACTATTATATTTAGTCAATAATTTTGTCTAAGTAGAAATTAAAATATTTAAGCTAAATAAAAAAAATTCTACAGACAGTATTATCAAATCAGGAAAAAATTTAGGAATACATCAAACACATCTTAAGCACATAATACAATTTACTAATAAGTTGCTATTTATGATTATGGTAATCACTTCAAATCAGTTAATACTTGACATGTTTAGAGACATCAAAATAATTGTCAATTCCAAATTAACAGCCAGAAACAGCAACTTGTGAATCCATTGGGAATTTTTCATCTAAATCAGAGCTGGACACCTATGTCCTGAACGCTAGGAATAACGTTTACATTTTCAAATGATCAGAGAAAAACACAAAAGAAGAAGGAGGAGAAATGGGAAGATGTTGGCCTAGAGATACAAAGTTTCAGTTACACAGGATGAATATGTTCTGGAGATCTAAGGTACAGAGTGGTGATGACACTCAATATTATTGTATTGCATACTTGAAATGCACTAAGAGGGTAGATTCTAAGTGTTCTCACCACCAAAAAAGAAAAGAAGAAGAAGAAAATAGAATGATAACTGTGAGATGATGATATGTTAATAGCTTATTACATACATCAAGACATCACATCATATACTTTCTATAAAATTTATATTCGTCAATTACACCTCAATAAAGATGGAAGGAATAAAGAATCAAAAGAGGAAGACTATCTCCTAAGACATGAAAATAGTATGAAATTCATACGAAAGCATCCCTAAATAAAGTTCCACTGGAGCCCAGCCATGCCCATCTGGTGGCAAATTGTCTGTGAGTGCTTTTGCTCTACATCGGCAGAGTTGAGTCATTGCAACAGAGATTTATGTCTCCACAAAACAAAAATATTTACTGTCTGGCCTTTTATAGAAAAAGTTTGTGACCCCTATTCTAAATGCCTTCCAAGGGGAAGCTCTTAGAAAGCTCCATTTGAATATTACAATGCAAGTATATTCTACACTCTGCAGGACCAAAACTTTGGGGTTGATAGAACCACTACTTTCACATTTCCTGTTAACCAGACAGCCCTCCTACAGGTTGCCAGGGGTGACAGTGGATGCTCAGAGTGACAGTACCTTCATTGTAGGGCTGGACTTCAAACTCTGGAAAGAAAGATGGAATTCTTTTGTAGTTCAATGGGAACTTCTGTTTCAATGATAAAATGACGTTTTAACACTAACTCAATAAAGCCACGTTTTAACTCCAAGTAGGACACTTTAATCCATGATTGCCAGAGATAGCTGAAAGTTGACTGTTAGGACAGAGACTTAGAGATGTTCCCTTTCAAACACGGTGAGAGTGGGGTCAGTATTTGATGCTGCCACTTATCACATGTCTTTTTTTTTTTTAATGGCTACAATTGTCTTTTCATTTTTTCTTTTGGAACAGGTGAAGAATTTTTTATTGTACAAATTAGCATCTCCATATTTCAACCTATATATTCATCAGAGGATGACCTAATAGATTCACACTATCTTAGAATACAAATAGCGTTGAATTTTGTTTAGTTTGTTACAACAGTATGAATTGGCTAATTGCTACATACCCTCAATAAAAAAATGATTGTTTTTAAGAAGCACAATTTGTGTACACAGGTTGAGCATTCCTCATGGGAAAATTCAAAGTCTAAAGTGCCCCCAAATCTGAAACTTTTAAAGCACCAACCTGCCATGCAAAAGAAATGCTCATTGGAGCATTTCAGAATTCAGATTTTTTGATTAAGTATGATGCAAATATTCCAAAATCCAAAGAACAAAAAAAAAGTGTGCAATGCAAAAACACATCTGCTCCCAAGAATTTCAAATAAGGGGAACTCCACCTGTACTAGAATTGAAACTTTTGCCACAATTTACGTGCTTTGCTGAAGCTATTGTGTTAAAAATGCTTCTTGATTTATAGACCAGAAGAGGACTCTATTTAGTGGATGTCTTTTCCTTTGAAAAATATGCAGAATATTTTAATTTATGATCTAATTTCTGCTCTCTCTCTCTGTCTTAGGGGGTCAAGGTCTATGAAGGGGTGAGATAAAGTGAATATACACACCATGTTATCAGTTATGTACTGGGGCCAGTTTGACCTCTGAAAGAAGAGTTTTCCCTCCCAGGTCTGGCAAAAGAAGTTTGTTGATCGTAGTAGATGCCTCTTAGCTGAGCTTTTCTGGACAATGAGAGATGATTTTGTCAGCTCGATTTCACAGACATTTACCCTTCCTTCAGCCTGTAACTGGGGCAGCAGATGGTCGTCTGATGTACAGGTTGTCAGACTGAGCTCTCACTTGTTGCCCTGGGGAAATGGTCATTTACGAACAAGAAAACCAGGTCAGTGGTTTGAATTTAACGTGACTGACACAGAGTGGCGAAGAAATCGAGATTTAAAGATTCTGTTTTTGCTGCATTTCTGCTGTTCAATGGTAACTTAGGATGCTTGATTTGGATACTCTCCTTCTAAAGAGATGACAGAAATAAAAGCATATTCTAAGAGGGAAGCCGCATTATAGAAAAATCCAGTTTTAACTGCCTTCCTCAAGCACAGCATGCGGAGTGTGTGTGGGTTGCTATAGAAATGGTGGTTACTGAACCAGCTTCTTATCATGTATGATGCATACGTAGCAGGCACTCAGGAATACCCCGTCATAATTGGCCTGTAGTAGTAGATTTGCCTCCGCATCAGACGGTGAACACAACTGCCCAAGCTGTGCTCGCTCACTCAAATTAGTCCTTTTAGGTAAGTCGTGGCCATCTGGCCCCTTGAAGGTGAAGCTTGATTTGAAATACAAATCTGAGATTTTTTTTTTTTTCCATTTCATTGGTGTTTTTGTTTGTGTTTGTGTGTGTGTGTGTGTGTGTGAGGTCAGGTGCAGAGGGTGGGAGTTCTTATAAGCACTAGATTATGTTTATAACTTTAAGAAAAATGAAAATCATGTTCCTGAACATGTAAGTTAATGGACTTTGGGTGACAAGGATGTGTCCAGGTAGGGTCTTCAGTTCTACTCTGATTCCAGATGTTGATCATGGGGGAGGGTGTATGGGGATTGGGGAGAGGGGGTCTATGGAAAATCTCTGTACCTTCCTTTCAATTTGGCCGTGAACCTAAAACTTCTGTGAAAACAATTGCCTTTGATAATAATAATAATTATTATTCTGGCTTATCCTTTTCTCTACATATCATAAACCACATGTCTACATGAAAGAAATCAGATTGGAATACTGAGGTGTAGGGATTGAATTTTAAGGATGAACTGTGTTCCACTGTGTGGGTAAAAGTTAGAACTCAAAAAGGACCCATTTCTCTAACAGTGAAGTATGTCCATAGATGTGTGATATTCATTTTTAGAACCCTACTCATCGTCTTCTATTTTTTTTTTTTCAAAAAGAACAGACACAGTACTGAAAGGTATTAAACAAAGGAGGAATCTTTGCCTTACCTACATGTAATATCAATCTATCCTTCAGAAAGCTGTTATAAAATAGATCTTTTCACAGAGAAGACTATTGCTTAGAAACAAAGAAATAACTCTCAGGAAAAGAGTCTCTACTTTCCTAGGTATTAAAATCGCCCTTAGGAGGCAATCGGGCTTTCATGAGATTTGTAGAAGCAAAAAGGGCAGTTTACCTGCAAAGAAAGCAGATCGAAGTGATCGCAGGTAGCAAAGAACACAGAGGGGCGCATGTGACTTCCTTTGGGTAATGATGACAGTCCAGGGGACACTTTCTCTTGCCAAAGATCTTGGCAGCCAGGTGGTCAGTTGTCACTTCTCTTTTGAGGTCCAGTTCAGTGTCTTTTGCCACCACGGTCCCTGAGCAGCCCAGTGGCGGTGATCTGCTCCTGCTGTCCGGGCGGAGGGGAGAAAGGCCGGGAACACTTGCCCTGCCCTTAGGAGAAGCCCCACGCAGAGTGATCTCAGAACATGGATATTTGTTTTTCAGTGTTGCCTAGCAACCCCAAAAAACAATCTTGTAGTCAATCCATTCCTAAGAATTTGTTAAGCCTTTGGTGCTTATATCCCCCGCCCCCGCCTAAAATTAAGAATTTTCAGAAAATAATACCATCACAGTAGCCCTAGTGTAGTTGTGGTTCAGGGGCTCTTTTGTTTTTGTTTTTTCTTTTTTCTTTTCCTTCCTTTTTATTTTATTTTATTTTTTATTTCGGCATATTATGGGGGTACAAATTTTAAGGTTTCAATAAATGCCCTTTCTCCCCCTCCCCCCACAAGCCTGAGTTTCCAGCATGACCATCCCCCAGATGGTGCACATCTCACTCATTATGTATTTTGTTTTAAAACCCTATTATGAGCAATTCAGTTTTCTTAAAGTATCATTTCTCTTAGAAATAGAATTTCCCGTGCTTGGTATCACCTGCCTTTCTGGTCTTAGATTATCAAGATCAGTATGTTCCCCCTGAAAGAAAACATGTCGCATTTTACAGTCAACTCATGATTACCACTTATGGAGTATCCCACCCTGCAGATTGTTGGTGGCAAATTTGCATCTTCCTGCTGTCTTTCCCCATCACCTAGAAGCCTCAATGCCCTCTTAGTTTGCAGCTCTTTGGCCTGGATTTTAAGCATGCAGCTAGCACGCTCATTCTAATAGGAGCCTGGGTAAAGAACGGTTAGGAAGGTAGTGATGCCATCATTGATTTCAGAACCAAAGATCTTTAGAATGTCTTTTGTTTTCAGTTACTTTGACTTGAATGGGTAATTAAAAGGTGACAATATTTTTGATAGATTGGAATATTGCATTGGATGAAATAGAGCCATCAACATTCGTGAGTGACATGGAGGCAACTTGGACTTGAATCCTGGCTCCTCCTCGGGGTTACTAGTTGTGTGATCTTGAGCAAGTCCTTTCATCTCTCTGGAACCCAGTTTTCTCATCTATAAAACAGGAATAATAATGGTCCCTGACTCACAGAATTATCATAAATAGAGAAGACTTACAATGGGGCCTCACCCTTGCTAAAAAGGCTCTGCATGGGCTAGCTGTTATTATTATCATAGTCATTGCTATTGTTTAGCCCATATAGAGTTTGTGATTTTTTTTTGAAGCGTGATACAAGAAGATGGGCACAGTAAAGCCTTAATGTCCTTAAATGTCACATCTCAGTCTCACCCAAAGCTGATATTGAGCTGCGATGCCTGGCCATCCAGTCTGATTGGTTGGTCCCATACTCTACCAGCTGTTCTGTATTTGGAGATATCATCATCGTTTGGGACTGAACTTCCAAATGACTCTTGAAGTTCAGAAGAGGTGGTGCCTTTTCATTTGAGTAAAGCAGGAGTGAAGGTCTCTTGGCGTGCAGAGCGAGGGTCTCACCAGTGAGTCGCCATCTCTGCTCTGTCCTTCATTGCAGTAGAGCAGCCTTTGTGGCAGCCTGTGTTGTCCTCACTTCGCAGGTGGGGACACTGAGGCTGTGCCCTGGGGAGAGATGAAGACCGCAGATGTCCACAGTTTCCTGAACAAGCTTTGGCGTCTCCCCAACTGGAGCCCTAAGACCCAGAGGGCTTCTTGGGGGCCTGGGAATTGTCTGTAAGGGTTTTCAAATTTGGAGTTTGATCACGATCTTTTAAAACAACTTAACGTGGAAATATTCTGCATCCTCTGGATTCGGTTCAGGATTTTAAGCTATCAGGTACTGTTATTGCCTAGGTTTGCATTTATGAGCAGACTCTTTGATAGAGTGGGACTCATGAGAACTGAACAGTGGGAGACGTAGGATATAAATGGTACAACCCCAGCACATGAAGGAAAAGTGGAATCAAAGTATGAGGAAGAAAGAAGGAAAGTTTTACAGTAAATTCAGCTTGAGAAGGGTGGGAGGGAATCGAATCATAGCTGTGCCAAGTTCAACAGAACCCCCACCTAGCTGTCCTTGTCACGCTCACCTGTCAAGTGACAAGTTCAGTTGTATGTCATCAGGTACTGCATTAGATTGGCGTTTTTAATTTGAATTTTATTTTGAAACTATAGCCTTGCTTCTGTTTCTATTTCTGAATCTGTTTTGGTTTTATACTTTTGTATGAGCTGTAAGCCCTTTTATATTAACATTAGCACATACGTAATGCATATTAAGATTTTTTAAAATAAGGTCGACACTTGGTGTGAGAATTCTTTTTTTCTTTTGAAAGCGGTTTTGTGCATTCATCAGGTGTGAAAACTCTCAGGTTCTGCAAACGTTAGAAGTGGGCCTGTCCTTGGGCAGATTACCAACTTCTCCGCACTTAGTGTTTCTAGCCTCAGAAACAAGATCTGTAAAACCTACCTGCCCAAGATTGTATGAGACTTAAATACACACACGTAAAGCACCTAGCACATCGATAGCCACACGCTATGTTCTTACTATGGTGGTTCTTTCCACCCCTTCCCTTGAATCACCCCTTTAAAACATGTGTGCACACACTTGCACACGCACACACCCCGAACAGACTCAGCAGGTACAGAACATGCTTCACTAGTGATTTCTGCAGAAGCGCCCTGGCTCGCTCTACGGAGTGACACACAGGTGCAGTTGTGCGTGGCAGTGTCGCCATTTCCAACGTGCAATTTGAAGTTTGCCTGAATGGAACAGAAAGAAAAATAGGATCACACATCAGATCATTCAGGAAAAAAAAAAAAATTTTTTTCAATCAACTCATTCTTAGCTGAGCTTATCCATTAGAAAAATAGGTATTACTATAAAGCGACACTTTTCATCATCGTACTCAAAACAACCCTGCAGTTGTCAGGGGTTGCTGTCTTTCTGTATCAGAAAGAAGCTGAAACCCAGCACAGGTGAGTGTTCCATGCTCTTGTGGGATATCTTGGGAACAGAGAAGGAGAGACATAAAACGTGACCCTTCAGACTCCACATTCCCCTTCCTTTTCCAGAATATCAGATTGTCGTGGATTCCTGCTTCAATGCCAAGACTTGCTGTGGCTTTAATAGAATGGTGGACCGATCTGAGAATGCAAAACAGCAACCCATTCCCAGATATATTCTGTTTGGCCCATACAGTTGGTGTGGGGATGTTTGTTTGTTTGTTGTGTTCGTATTTTCTGCCAACATTTGCAAATGGAAAGATTTCCAATGCATTTCTATTCCTATCTTCTTTTGGGGGGAAAAAAATCGAATGATTCACCTGGTCAGCAGATATTTATTGAACATCTTCATGCCAGACATTACTGTATTGTAGGCTCCTAGGATAAAGCAATGGCAACACAAATCAGGGAAGAATCCTATAATTATGAAGCCATTGTTCTAGAAGGAGGAGACAGTGAATCCCAGTTGGCTTAGGTACCACAAGACAATTAAGCAGAGGGATGTCAGAGAAAGTGATCGGCTGGTCAGAGCCTTTGGAGAGGTGACATTTGAGCCGAGATCCGAAAGACACTCAGAAGCCCAGCATGGGAATATCTTGGGGGCAGGGAGAGGTCTTAAGCTTGGAACCATTTGGCCAGAAATGTAGCGGGCCAGGTCACTGAGCAGCACTTCCCCTCTAGACAGGGACACGGTGGCGCCTGTAGGCATTTGAGTTTGCCAACCCCTGGCCTGTAGTCTCACAAGTGACTAGATTTCTTCTTGAATATATCAGAAATAGATCTGAAGTTGCTTCAAGCACTGGCCGCCCAGTCAATGTGCTGCAGCCACATTGCGGGGGAAATGGCACCAGGGATTCCTGAAAGAGCAGATAATTTAGAGCATTGCTACTCGTGGTGGCAGCAGCAGTGTCCCCTGGGAGCTCGCTGGAACTCCCCTCTTGGACTTTGCCTCCGGACTCACCAGATCAGAATATGCATCTAACAAGATCCCCAAGCTGCCTGAGTGCATCCTAGCCACGTCTCTGCAGAGGTTTGCAAATTTTTGGTTATGCGATCCTTCATTGTGGGCATTTTTCTAATGCAAGGGATTCGTAGTTGTGCCACCCACAATCCGAGTCCCCCTTCCAGTCCCTTCTGACCTGTCATTGCAAGATGGGTATTGGCCGTCAGTGGTTAATGAACAAAATTTCTCTACAGATGAAGCTAATTAGGTCATATTCTCACAGTCCTTTCTGGAAATGTATATACATACCTTTTTGTAAATTCAGAATTCTCTCATTAAATTTTATTAACGCTATTATGCATCCTAATACTTTTGGCTGTCTATTTAAGGCATAGGCTGTCTCTAAGTCTGCCAGAATCTTTATGGTTTCCCATAACTGCTTCTTTGCTGAAACTTATTTCAGTAAGTCTCGTGACAGCTCAGCTAAAGCTTAAAGGAAAAAAAAAATATCAGTTGCTTAGATTAAATTTATTTTTAAGAATCTGTTTCTCAAAAACTACCCTAAAAATATCCAGGGAACATGTTGCAGCTGAATGCAGTGTCGTTGTTTTTAATTTCTAATATTCAACATACCTGTGATTTTATGCTGAGTACAGAAGGTCGTTGGTTAGAGTGAGTTGCCCTTCGTTTTATTCTTGTTTAAACCAGTCCTGAAATGTACTTGCCCAGAGCTATAAGAATCCAACCATCTGCACATAACTCTTGCTCTTCGGTTTGATTGCTTTCAGCAAGAATGATTAGATAATTGACCACCAGGCAAATACTTTGCTGTATAATTAACAAGGAATGTTTACTCCTCGCCGATTTCATGGAAAAATAATTCCAGAGAAGGAAACCTAGCTATTCAAAGCCATAGACTTTAATTTTGGGAAAAAAAAAAAAAGAAAGGCTACTGTATACAATATGGTAAATGTAGAAATCGTCACTATTTCTGCCATTCTGATGAACAGTGGTTTAAGGGCTGATGGATTTTTATATTTTGATTTTAGTGGGATTCTGTGTCAGTTTTGTTAAAGCCTGCAATGAAGTAGACTTAGATTTTGATAATTCTGTCTGTATAGATGGTAGAAAATGATAGTAGATGTTAATAGCTTAAGAGAATGCAGATGAAAGCCCTAAAAAGTAAGTCATGTGGTTTTTAGAGAAACACAACATATTCAGTGATCTGGAAAGGCTTGATGATGATGATGATGATGATGATGATGAGTGTTTGCCCTGGATCTGACAGGTGCACACCTTCGAAGATGCTTGTTCCTCGAGTGAGCCGATGCTCACCGCATGCAAGTTACTCATCCAGAGCTGTCACAAGCCCAGGGAGGAGAAGCAGATTCCTCCATCTGAATTCATACCTGCACCTGCCCAGATGAGGCCTCACCTCTCAACCTCAATGTTCCCAGATACTTTACAGTGACAATTTAGGTGCAGAAATAGAAACAGCTATATTCACAGTGTGTAGTGTGAATAATCGCCTTTTCATTGATAGAACTTTTGGAGAGAGGACTTTTGAGTGGCTGTGAAATTGCTTCCTCAGTCCCAGGTCACAGACCCAGTAGAACTCCCTCCAGCCTCTTGGAGGAAAAAATAATATCCATTAAAATGCATTAGCTGTGAGAGATGGAACACCCACCCACCTACCCGTGTTGCCATGACAAGGCCGTTTATTGTTCACATGACAAAAGAAACTCGAAGCGGGTAGCTCCAGGATCCCTGCAGTAGCTCGTTGACGTCACAGACGACGCCCAGTTCCTTTTCTGTCTCATCTTCAGCTCGCACAGCTAGGAAGTGGCAAAGCGGGAAGTCGTGCCCAGGAAGTCGTCCATGCGGTCCGTTGACACTTTATAGCGCTGGGCGTTTATCTGCCCAGTGTTCCAAGGTCTGGCATGGTGACACGTCTCAGTGGAAAGCCGAGACTTGTGTTCCTGCACGTTGGCTAACGTGCAAGATGTCAACATCAGTGCATAGTCTGCCAAAATGTGCGTTTTTCACTTTATCCGATTTCTTTTCAAAATCAACAGTGCTCACGATACCAGGTCTCTCTGTTCGTTACCAAACGTTGAGAAAGGTAACGTGGCTGCCACTGAGGGGTTTCTGGACAGAATAAACCTGCTCGCCAGGGACAGCAGGATAAATCTGATCTCTTTAGTTAGGTTGCATTCAAAGTAGACATTGTGTTTTGGGCCCTTTTTCGCAAATTTCCGAACTCAACTTTTCTTGATATTTTGCAAATAAAAGCTCATTTCTTTATTGCTTGGTAACCCAGCATGAAAGCGGCATGCTTGGTGGTTGCTAGAAGACCACATCAGATCTCACAGGCAAAGATAAGGCATATCTTTTCCTGCCTGTCAATTAATAAGCGTAATGATCGTTGCCATTAAATGTAGCTTCCAAATGAAGAACTCATGGCACTTTACACACCGTGAGCCTTGCCAGGCAAATACATAACTCATTTCCAGAAACTTAGGATGCTATTATAACAAACTCTTGATTCTTGAAAAGATCTCAGAATCTTTCCACTGCATAAGGTTTAATTCTAAAAGAATGATAATTCGGGCAAAAACCGATTGGAGGGTGTGGTGTTCAAGAAAAACAATGCTGAACTTGGATTCAGAATATCGGTGTTCCAGATCTGGGTTTGTTCTCCCATCTGTCACTCTGCCCACGTGTGTTATTGTAGACAGTTGGAATAAGAAAAGTTGTCTGTCTTCCTATATCACCCTGCCCCAGGTGGGAAGTTAGGGAGTCATTGCTGATGGGGGCACAGAGCTGATAACAGGGAAATAAACGAGGGTCGGTAGGGATATTTAGCAGAACAACTCTATAATTCTCACCTCTTTATTCCTAAGGGCATATATGTGTTAGAGCCATATTTATTATTTCCTTGGCTGTCCAATGCACACTATCTTGGTGATGGGCACACATATAACTTTGACTCGAACTGCACAAAAGCAAATCATGTAACCAAAAACGTTTGTACCCCCGCAATACTCTGAAATTAAAAAAAAAAAAAAACAAAGAAAACAAAAATATGTTAGAACCTGGCATTCTAGTTGACTATAATCATGGCCCTGGGTTCTCAGGGAAAAATCAAAATTGTATCCACTTTTGTGAGGCAGGAGTAAATGATAATTTTTAGAATTTTTATAAATTGCCTTTTCACACGTTGGCAAATAAGACTGAAGTTATATAGAAGAGTAACTTCCAGACCGTGTTCAGTGGGTGTCTTGGGGGTTGCTGTTGGGGGTTAGGGGTGGGGACCGGACCCTCATGCAGAGAAGCTTCCCTTTTATCAGTTTCGGATATTAGTTTCTGCTTAAGATCCCATTAAAGGGAAAAATTCCAAAGGTGTTAAAAACTATTGGAAAGCCAATGATCTAGAAAGGTCGGTCATGGGGGATGTTGTTCCAATGCGGGGAAGACTGCAAACCGAGCGTGCACAGCCCCTTCCTGGTGGATGCAGAGATGGGACAGTCGCGGGCCAGCACGTGGGGCGGGGGGACAGGCACGTGAGCCATGAGCTGGCGGGGGGAGGGTTGGGAGACTGGGGACATGGAAGAAGCACCTGGTGCAAACAACCCATTCTCTGCCTTCAGGGAAACTTTCTTAGCCAGCAGAGATACCTATCTTCTTCTTCATGTGTCCAAGGCCTTCTGTTTCTGTCACCTTAGCACGGTAGCCCCGTAGCACCGAGCGATCCTCCGAGCAGCTGAACGATGTCTGGGTGGGTGCGTGCACTTTAGGGTGTAGATCTGAATTGAGCGTCCTGGATTCTCATGCTCATGTTAGAAATCTCCTTGCATATATATACTGCTCTGACTTGAACCCGGGGCCTGTGGGAGGGGGGACCTCGCCCGGGGCACGGGAAGGTCCGGATGCAGAGTCTGCTGCTGCCGGCTGGCTCTCCTCTCCCGCCTTCCCCCTGTAGTGTGGGCGGTGGGGTGTGGGCGGTGGGGTGGGGGCGGAGGAGGGGCTGCCGGGGAGGCATCACTACAGGCACTTTTCCTGCCACCCACTGCATGAGACTGTTGCCATGACAACCAGTCAGGCCTCCAAGCAGCCCAAGTGGTGTTGCTTTCTTTGCAGGGGGCGGGGGTGGGGAGCCACCTTTGCCACCTCCGTGATGTGTGTAGCTGGGAAAGGCAAGCATTTGCAGCCCTGGGGGTAGAAGACAGTCATGCATCCCATAATGACTTTTGGATCAACAGCAGGCTGCATATATATATATATATATATATATATATATATATCTACACACACACACACACAATAGTGGTCCCATGAGATTATAATTCCGTATTTTTATTATGCCTTTTCGATGTTTAGATTTGTTTAGCTACACAAATATTTATTATACCATGGTGTGATAATTGCCTGCAGTTTTCAGCACAGCGACCTGCTGTGCATGTTTGTAGCCTGGGAGCGATAGGCCATACCATGCAGCCTAGGTGTGCAGTAGGCACACCACCTAGATTCACGTAAGGACACTCTGTGATGTTCACACAGCGACAATGCATTTCTCCCAGTGTATTCCCATCGTTAAATGACACATGACTGGATTTGGTGCACGGTTTGTCAGTTTAGACTTTGAGTGCTGCAGGGTCACCCATAAGTCCATTTGGGGGGGAGGGGATGACCTTAGGATCCAGGTGAGCTGTACAGAGTCCTGTGTAGGCAGTGATGTCTCCGTGGTGGCAGGAGGGTCAGGGCAGGTGCTCGTGTCCTTGCCTTCTGTGCCCACAGCTTCATCACAGACCTCAGCTCAGGGCTCTGTGTTGGTGAGCAGCTCAGCCCAGCAAGAGGCGTTCATTTTTGGCTGGGAAACCGCCCAGCAACCTAAAGCAAGTTAATCTTCTTCAACAGATCTGCTCCTAGAAACTTCACAAAGTTAAAATACAATCAGATGCTAAGAAGGTTTGTAGACGCTCAGCATGGTGAGCAGAGGCCAGACAGCCCTAGGTTCTGTTCCTACCCTGCTCTCTGCAACCCGGAGGCCTCAAAAAAGTTTTACAACTCACCAGTCTTCAGTGTCTTCATCCAAAAAAGGAAAATAAGTCCTACTCTGTAGAGTTGTTGAGGGAATTCTAGGTAATGAGTATAAGACGTACTATGACCAGCTAGTATGCAGCAGGTGCTCATTGATGTTAAATACTAAAGTGGTGATTAGAAGACAGAGCACAGATCTTGACCTATTCGATATTTCCCTGCATCAAAACCAACTGGGAGCTTTTTAAAAGGCTCACTTAAGCCAGGGTTACTGGGTCAGAATTTGCCTAGATAGGATCAAGGAATCTATATATATACGTATTTTTTTTAACTTCCCTAAGTAATTTTGATGTAGGCAGTCTGCAGTTTGGGATGGGAAGTTTGCTTATTTGCTCGAGGATGAAGAGCATAAACAGCTGGATTTTCTTTGTCCTTGCCCCACCCCCCCACCAACCCCATCAAGCTGCCTTTATTCTACTTCTGAACTCTGAAGGCTTCTTGCTAAAATTATCTGTGTTTGGGAGGGGAGATGTTTGATAAAGTGGCTTCAAAGGAATTCAACTGGGAATGCAAAGTAAAACTAAAATTGTTCACCTTATCCCTGGAGGAAAGTTGAAAAGAATTTCTGCTGGAAGCTGTGTGTGACAGTTTGGCCAGCTTGGTCACCTTCTGGGTTATAAACATGACATTTAAGGCACCTTTTACAATGGGCTTAAGGCTTCAATAGGAGTTTAACGTGCATGTGGCTAAAAGTTCCTTTCTCCATCCCCCAGGAACGTGGCTGAAGAGCGGTCTGGGCCTCGTGCACCAGGAAGGCAGCCAGCCGACGTGGACGTACATTGCCCCCCAGTTGGGGTACTGGGTGGCAGCTATGTCCCCTCCCGTGCCAGGTAACATGAGGCCAACACTTGCCATGATGCGGATTGATTTGCCTGGTCTTTGAGGGTTCAGGCTAAGCATGCTCTTGCAAATAACTTCAGGAGGGAGATCACATCTTGTTCAAAAATGGTCAGAAGTCTGCAAGGGAAGTGATGACAATAAGGTATTTCGTGGGGGTGGGGGAGTTCTGGTTGGAACTCTCCCATCTAGGATAAGAATAATGCATGGAAAATAGCCTTGAATCGCGTCCCTGTTTTGCTCAGACAGCTGCCTTAGGGAATTCTTAATCAAAAGCCCACGGAGGCGGGTGGGACCTCCTCCCTAATTCCTGAAACAGCTGTGTTCTGGTGTGAGTGAACGAGTAAAGCAGAGGCACTAGAATAAAGTCACCACTGGGAGAAAAAAAAAGGTTGGTTGGGCATTTCCAAAAGGCCTAAAAGCAAACCTATTGCTTCATGTCTAAAAGAATATTCACCTCTGTTTAAGATATGTGCATTAACTCATATCTTTCAGAATGTGATGGATAGTTTATTTTTTAACCTATCTTACCCCGAGTGAGTATTCCAGAATTGATTTTTTCGAAATGGTCATCTTGGGGGAATTATTTCCAGCAATGGCTTTCTTTGCTGAAGGTGCCTTTAGATTCCATATTATTGGGGCTGTTTTCATTAGCAAATCTCTTCATTGGTGGCAGATCTTTATGCTCAAGAGGGTGCCTTTGAGATTTTCTTCTATACATCCGAGAGTCAGGCACGTCCAAAACTGGTGAATAGAGTAGGTGATGGAGCTAGGTCGAAATGTGCTGTGAATTAGAAAGTTACCTCTTATAAATTAACCATGAAGGCAGTTCCACAATGAAAGTCCAGAATATTTCAGCAATGGAATTATCACTGGAATTAGCACTTAGACTCCCAAAGTAACTGATTTGTTGGAGGGTGTTGAAAGATAGGTCACAGTGACTTTATATTCATTCCCACACCAAGAGAATTTAAACTTCACACCTGTGTTTTTTAAGAGTAATGTGTTTCCCTCAGTGGTATTGTTTCTGTAGCAATAGAAGCATGAACCAAGTATAGAAATGCCCCATTCTATAAATGTAAAATATCTAAAATATGATTGAAGAGGGAGGAAGGAAAATATACTCCTTCATTCCAAAGTAGAGGCTACAAAGTCCATGCATTAAAGTGGACTTTTATTTTAGATATATTTCAGAGAAAATTGGCTATCAGTTTTCCCAGCATGCAGCAGACTTATACATGCTTTAATAAGGAGGGAAGCAAGAACTGCCACACGTAGATCCCCCGGGAGCTTCCTAACAGGGAAGGAGGGGACACAAAGCTATAAAAAGGATACACAGCATAGCCCCTGACTGTATTTAGCACGGGATGTGTATGTTGTCAATCACTTCCAGTAAAACAAATTACAGTGATGCTGAGCTTTCATGAGCCCCAAACCAAAATGAAAATAATTAGGGTTTTCTTCTTTAATTCTCTATTTAGGAAGGAAGTGAAGTATGGCTTTGGGTTTTATAAAGAATTCCACTGGCAGAGATTAAGACAGTAACACTCTGAGTACTTAAAGCACCAAGCTGTAGTTACTTGGTAAATGATCTTTAAGTGTGCTCCAGGTCTCTTGGTGACTTCTGACAAAGCTTTGCCCGTGTCCGTGGAGGCTGTCTTTGTATAAAAAGTTGTTTCCTGGGCCGGGCGTGGTGGCTCACACCTGTAATCCTAGCACTCTGGGAGGCCGAGGCGGGAGGATCACTCAAGGTCAGGAGTTCCAAACCAGCCTGAGCAAGAGCAAGATCCCTTCTCCACTAAAAATAGAAAGAAATTAATTGGCCAACTAAAAATATATAGAAAAAATTAGCCGGGCATGGTGGCACATGCCTGTAGTCCCAACTACCCCGGAGGCTGAGGCAGGAAGATTGCTTGGGCCCAGGAGTTTGAGGTTGCTGTGAGCTAGGCTGATGCCACGGCACTCTAGCCTAGGCAACAAAGTGAGACTCTGTCTCAAAAACGAAAAAATTAAAAAACAAAAAGTTTTTAAAGTTTTTTAAAAAATAAAAAAATAAAAACAAGTAAGGCAGTACAGAGGTGTCAGCTATTTTAAAAATTTTTGTTAACTTTAACCTCATCTTCCCACTCCATTGAAGGAAATTATATTTGAAAGAGAGCGGGTTATCTCTTGAACTTAAGTAATGTCACTATTTTCAAAAATTGGGAGACCTTGAGTTTATCTAGCTTTTAAATGAAGAGATTTGTCTCCTTAAATAGATTTTTTTTAAAAAATCTACTTAGAAGATGAAAAATCAAAAATAAGTGAATGATTGTTTGTGATGTTTAGTAATTATAACCATGTTACTCCGAAGTCATGTAAAAGCACAATTTGTTCCTTCCCATATATTGGTATACTGTCAGGGTACCTGAACATTGATAAATGCCCAAATATTATCATTTGGGGAGGTTCTCGTTGTCAATCCATTGTCAGTAACATTAGGATAGATTTATACTACTATTGAACCTAAAGAGTGTGAGTTGAACTATCTCTTGGTATTCTTTACAATGTGAATTCAAAAGAAAATATTTTTATCTCTGGTAACCTTATCTGTAAGTTCTAAGGAGGTCTGTAGCCTTGTAAGGTTCGCTATTTTGAAAAGGCATTGCAGAGGAAGATTTTATTTTTAAAGATGGAAACCATCTTAGTCACCCTTGACACCCTGTATTAAGTGACGGAGTAAGTCACAGAAAATATATTTCATACATTTAAACTGATTCATTTAGACAAAGATCGCTCTACACAAGAATAATTGACTGCCCAGAAAAAGTGAGACTAAAATCATATGATTTTTTTTCCTTACAATATAAAATCCTAGATACTTAGGCCATCTTTCTGAATGTGAGATTCCCACTTGTAACGTTATCCTACGTTCATTTTCTTTGATTAAAAGAGCATGTATTAGTTGATAAAGTAGTAGCAAAAAAAAAGAGCATGTATTTAGAATGTTGCACGTGCTTCCAAGAGAGTCCCATTTCTTGGCTAAGCAGGGCCCCTTGACACAACCATATTTCATATGTGAGTATTCCAAGTGCCACCAGCCACAGAAGCGCCCATAATAGTTGTGTTAACCGTTGAATGAAAAGATTGATGGTAGAACCGCAAGCACATCATCCCAAGGGTGTTTTCCACTGGCCACTGCTCTGTGCCCCAGCCAGGAAAAGTAAGATGTTACATTCTCGATGAATGATCCCTCTTTTTGTTTTCAAGGTATTCAAAAATCTAAAATTGCCATTTTCTGACCTTCTAGGTCCCGTTGTAACACAGGACATTACCACGTATCACACGGTGTTTCTTTTGGCCATTTTAGGAGGAATGGCTTTCATACTTTTGGTTTTGCTGTGTCTGCTTTTGTATTATTGCAGGTAAAGTGTTACCATTTTGGCACTATCTCTTTTAATCTGGAATTTCTCGTGCAATTGATAATTTGGAAGCCTTGTTACGGAGGGGTGTCTTTTTCTTTTGTTTTTCTAAATCGAGGTACTTTTTCTTCTTGTGAAAACGTACCTAAGAACTCAAATGTGCGATCTAATGAGCAAATGAACAGACGAAAGGCATGCTGTGGATAACGTTGCTTAGAAGGGGAGTTATTTTCTTTAAAGTTTGACAACTGTCATATGCTTCATTCAGAATATTCCTAAATACTGGTTACGAGATGATAGTCTCAAGGGCAAGGCAGAACTATTCTTATTTTGATGCCACATCTGTTTAGTTTGCAAGAATGTTGACTGTCAACCCTTGGGTAGCCCCTTTCGAATTAATAACTTGGCTTATAAAAAGCCTAAAGATGAAATCCCAAGATTCTTCTGCTCTGGGTTAAAATAAGGATAGAGTGTGGGGTGAGAAGCCTTCTCCTGGCTGTCCATTTAGTTGTTTGATTTCTCCTCGTGGAAATTGAGAATTTAGGATTTGACGGGGAAACGTGAAACTTTTCCACCATGGGAATCTCTGATCTTTGGGTTTGACTTGTGTCTCTCGGTCCCAGGAGGAAGTGCTTGAAGCCGCGTCAGCATCACAGAAAACTGCAGCTTCCCGCAGCCCTGGAGAGCTCCAAAAGAGACCAGTCCACTTCGATGTCACACATCAACTTGCTCTTCTCACGCCGGGCGTCGGAATTCCCCGGCCCGCTGTCTGTCGCCGGCCACGGCCGCTCCGAGGCCCCGGGCGCAAAGGAGCTGATGAGCGGAGTGCATTTGGAAATGATGTCCCCCGGCGCAGAGGGGGACCTGCACACCCCCATGCTGAAGCTCTCCTACAGCACCTCCCAGGAGTTCAGCTCTCGGGAGGAGCTCCTCTCCCACAAGGAGGAAGACAAAAGCCAAATCTCCTTTGATAACTTGACCCCCAGCGGGACACTGGGGAAGGACTACCGTAAGTCGGTGGAGATTTTTCCCCTAAAGGCAAGAAAGTCTGCAGACAGGGAAGGCTACCAGTCCCCTGGCAACGACGACTACAGGGGCAGTTACAATGCCGTGCTGTCCCAGCCCCTGTTTGACAAGCAGGACAGAGAGGATCCGGCGTCCGCGGGGAGTAAGCTCACCATCCAGGAACACCTGTATCCTGCGCCTTCGTCACCGGAGAAGGAGCAGCTGCTGGACCGCAGGCCCACCGAGTGTATGATGTCGCGGTCGGTCGATCACCTCGAGAGACCCACGTCTTTCCCGAGGCCGGGCCAGCTGATCTGCTGCAGCTCGGTGGACCAGGTCAATGACAGCGTTTACAGGAAGGTGCTGCCCGCCCTGGTCATCCCCGCCCACTACATGAAACTCCCAGGGGACCATTCCTACGTCAGCCAGCCCCTCGTGGTGCCGGCCGACCAGCAGCTCGACATAGAAAGACTCCAGGCCGAGCTGGCCAACCCCCACGCGGGCATCTTCCCGCACGCGCCGGGGCCGATGCAGCCCCAGCCCCTGTCGTCGCAGGCCATCTCCCAGCAGCACTTGCAGGACGCGGGGGCGCGGGAGTGGGGCCCCCAGACCGCGGCCATGTCCGAGTCCCTCTCCATCCCCGCGTCCCTGAATGACGCGGCGCTGGCGCAGATGAACAGCGAGGTGCAGCTCCTGACGGAGAAGGCGCTGATGGAGCTGGGGGGTGGGAAGCCACTGCCGCACCCCCGGGCCTGGTTCGTGTCCCTGGACGGGAGGTCCAACGCCCACGTGAGACACTCGTACATCGACCTCCAGAGAGCTGGCAGGAATGGAAGCAACGACGCCAGTCTGGACTCCGGCGTGGACATGAATGAACCCAAATCTGCCCGGAAGGGAAGGGGCGAGCCTCTGTCCCTGCAGCAGAGCCACCCGCTGGTCCAGGAGCACCAGCAGAGAGAGCCCAGAGCCCCGGACGGCACGGCCTACACGCAGCTGGTGTACCTGGACGACATGGACCAGAGCGGCAGCGAGTGCGGGACCACGGCCTGCACCCCCGAGGACAGTGCCCTGCGGTGCCTGCTGGAGGGGACGGGCCGGAGGAGCGGCGGCCAGCTGCCCAGCCTGCAGGAGGAGACAGCCAGGCGGACCGCAGACGTCCCCGCCGAGCCCCCGGCCAGCCCCCGCCAGAGACGGTCTGCTCACGAGGAAGACGAAGACGAAGATGACGACGACGACCAAGGAGAAGACAAGAAGAGCCCCTGGCAGAAACGGGAGGAGAGACCCCTGATGGCATTCAACATTAAATGAGCCGTCTCGGGCTGCCCGCCCGTGGGATGACACGAAATTGCCAAATATCCTTTCCTGCAGCAGCGCGTCCCCGTGCACGGAGGAAGCGGAACAGCGGCCACCGTGGGAAGAGTGGACGTTCGCTCGCTGCATTCCCGTTTGCTCCGCACCTGCCAGGGCGGACTCACGGGGAGTCCTCAAAATAGAGGGTGACTCTGGTGGACGCCCAGAGCAGGGTCTGGCTGTCCACGGACTTGACAGGTGTCCCCCCTCCGGGGACGCCAGCAAACCCGCGCGGTGTCGCTGCACTCCAACGATCACCTCAGTTCTCCCTCAGATTCTGGAAACAGATGGAACTCGTTTTTGCATTGCTTAAATATCCATTTTATCCCAATAATGCTACTGTGAAGCTATTATTGAGCAATTCAGTGGGCACTTAGTGTCCCAAGGAACGCGTTCTCTCAAAGGAAAGCTATGCATTGCTGCTTCGTCGCTTAGATCTTTGCTTTGGTTAGGTTTTGTTTTGGGGTTTGCCTTTTTCTCTCTTTTTCTCTCTCTCTTTCTTTTTTTTTTTTTTTTTTTATTTCAAATACAATTGTGTTGTACAAATTTCACTCTTGTGTTTTAATCTGTTCTCCTTCTCAGTGGTTTATTTCAGTGTCTCCCTCTGGGAACTCCTGAGTGTCATCTCTTGACATCCAAGCCTTTTAAATGAAATTGTATTGAGATTTTTATTTTTTTTTTTTTTTTAATCAGCTAAGAGTCCTTCCATTCTGGTCGCATTAACTCCAAGTGCCTTTTTTACAGTGACAACAGACAGTCCCTCGCTTTTGTTGTTTTTTCTGAACCCATCTAACTGAACTGCCTGGATTTTATAAAGTTACTCGATGATAATCCCTTTCTGTAAACTGCATGCGGCCATGTGCCATGGGGCCCAGCATCCTCCTCCCAGCGCAGCGTGCTCTCTAGTTATCATGTGTAACGTGGGTTCTGTTTAGCTAAGATAGACTAGAGGACACTTTAGAGATGCCCTTGCCCATCCTGTCCCTCTAGCCACTAGCCACCATTATGGTTTTATTGGCTGTTTGTATATATACGGTGACGTATTAACTCTGGAATCCTGTGGGCTGATCTTGTTCACCAAACATGGGAGTGTGGACTGAGCAAGTGGGCTGAATGTGACTATTACAAAAAAAAAAAAAAAATCGTATGTACTATCCAAAAGTGCCAGAATGACCCTTCTGTGCATTCTCCTTAAAGAGCTGCTTGGTTATCCAAAAATGAAAATTCAAAATAAACTCTGAAGAAGAAAAAAAAATGACTGTTTTTGTGGTCCTTTGAATTCACTCTGAGCCATTTCCTGTTATAAAATTGTTAGTAAGACTTTGTCACTCATTCCTTGGCAGTCTGAAATGCAGTTGTGGGACTTGTATTTCAAGACCACCACATATACACCTGGGAATTTCCACTATGGTTAAAATCCTTAAAGTCAATCTTTATCTTTAGTGTAATGCAAGAACACAAAGTAACTTTTGATTGTGTTTCAGGTGAGGAGAGATGTCTGCATTTTACAAGAAAACTGATGTTTTATGTTCAGCATGGATCCGTCTTGGAAGAGCTTCAAGAAGATATTGTTAGAATGGCCAGAATCATCCCAGATGTGTAAAACTACTCATCGGAACCATTAATGGGGGTGTCAGAACGTAGGACAGAGTGGCGGAAATGAATTAAGCCAGCTACGTTTGCAGTAAACAACTTCCCTACAGAATCTTTATTTGTGAATCCCATGCAGGCAGAAAGCTAATCAAGGTGGTTTTTATTATTTTCATTCTCAAATGGTGATATTTAGTATTTGGCTTTTTAAAGAGGAAAATGGTTGTTGAGAGAGTCCCCACCAGTGGGGACAGCTAAACAGATGGGAGCCTGGGAGTTTAACAAGTGAGGTCCCATTTGCTCAGGAGTGGCAGGCTTCGCTGAGACACTAGGGAGGAGTCACTGGTCAACTCCCCTCAAAAGAAAAAATAAGTTGCCCCTCCAGGAATACCCAGGGCCAGACCTAGGTGACAGGGTGGGGGTTGAGGAGAGATGCTGGAGGATCTCTCTGCTGTCATGGATCTAGCGCTTTGCAGCCCTGCTCAAGGTTACCGCCAATGGAACCACCTCCTTCAAGCATCGGTTTCCAGAAGAGCCTGATTTAATGCACATTCCCTGTGAAAAGCAGGTAACATATAAACTGTGAACGCTGGTCTTGTCTTGAAAGATCTGGCTGGAAGACAGGATCCAGGAGGAGGGGTGCTTTCCTGACTGCTCCTCCTTAGGTGAGACCTGCCTTTGCAGATCACGATGATGGGCATTACTGAGCAGCCAGCAGCGGTCACAGCACACCGTGTGCCTAGGAAGACAAGGCAGGTGGAAGATGAAGTTTAACTTGTTTTATAGTTATCGAAAATGGGGCTCAGAGGTTAACATTTCTTTTTCTCCAGGGTGCCAACGATGATCACCAGGCTAGAATTCTCTGGACACAGCACTATGACTGCAGACTTCAAACATTTATCTTCTGTCTAGCCTGGTAAGGGTTGGGAGGGTTAATATGTCACAGTATTCCAAATCAGGGATACTGTCTGAAGAACCAAAGCCATCAAAGGCATCTTGCTCACGCCCCCTAGTGGTGAGTTTTCACCTGCCTGTAAAGAAGCCTGTTTGGCCCAGACAGGCAGCTCCTTGCAGGCTACACTGGGAAGGTGGGGTGAGTGTGTGGTAGGATGAGTCAGCCACTGGTTCTGCCCTCCAGGTGAGGTGGGCGAGGAGAAGGGGACTGAGCATCATGGAGTCCCTGCCTGGAAACAATGCGTTGGGAAAATTATGCATTCAATTCTCAAAATCGTGCAAGGAAGGAATGTTGATTCTTCTTTGTTTTACACCTAGCTAAAACTGAGGTTTGGTGGTTAAGTAATTGAGGCCACTTAGCTAGAAGCAGTGGTGTTCTGCCTAGGCAACCAGCTACCTGGAAATGAATGCATTTAAATTATAAATTTTCCCAGTAAAGGATGTGTGGGACACAATTTAATAGTAATGCCTATTGCAGTGTTGTAAATTCCTTTTGACAAGTGATTCTCAAAGAACGATTTCTTTGATTTTCATCACTGCCAACCTGTTGTTGCAATTGACAAAAGAGTGTAGTTCTCAAGTTAGGTGCAATGATGCACGCCTGTAATCATAGCCCTTTGGGAGGCCGAGGTGGGAGGATCACTTGAAGCCAGGAGTTCAAGACCAGCCTGGGCAATAGTAAGACCCCATCTCTACACAAAAGCAAAAATTAGGCAGCCGTGGTGGTGTGCACCTATAGTCCCAGCTACCTGGGAGGCTGAGTCAGGAGGATTGCTTAAGCCCAGGAGTTTGAGATTGCAGTGAGCTATAATGATGCCACTGCACGCTAGCCTAGGTGACAGAGCAAGGCTCTATCTCAAAAAAAAAAATTTTTTTTAAAGTTCTGGAATGAATGTTGTAGTTTTATTGCAGTATTAATTAAGATGGATTTGAAACGATGATAGATGTCAGAATGTCACTTGTTCATCAATCATTAAGTGACTACTCTGCTGAATCAGACAGTATTAGGCAGTGTATAAGCAGTCTACGATTAAGGACTGTAGTTTTTGAATATGGCAAGAATACTTCCTCAATTTTTTGTACTATTTGCAATATAATGTCTCCAGATATTATAGTTTTATGTTTAATCTACATTTTTTCCATCGCTTTCTTAAATCCAGACAATCAACAAATCAAGGCCAGATTTATAGCATTTGCCAATTTCTGTGGTGTAAATGCTCCCACTGTGGCCAGTTTCAAGCAACTAGGGTGACGTCACTGCACACAACAGTTGACAAGAGATCTACGGTGACACAGTTATATATTTCTGCTACACAGATACAATGGAGGAGATGGATAATAGTAAACTGTACAGTGGATCCCCATTTCTACACGGGTGCCATATTTGCAAAATCCTCTCCTTGCTAAAACTGATTTACAACCCCCAAATCAATACTCACAGTGTTGTCGTGGTCATTCATGGAGATTGTCATACCGGTGAAAAAGTGAAGTTGCCCAACGTGAATGTTTTCAGCTGAGGTCAAACAAGGCAACCCTCTGCCTTCTTGTGTCAGCTCATGTTGTAAACATGGTATCCCTTTCACGGTTTATTTATTGCCACGTTTTCTGCATTTCTATGCTTTTTGTTGGCAATCTGGATGTTAAAAATGACCCCCAAGTCCGGTGCTAAAGTGCTGTCTGGTATTCCTAAGTCCGAGAAGGCTCATGGGCAAAATAGGTGTCAATTAGCTTCCTTCAGGTTATGGTGCTGTGTGCAACCTGAGTGCAATGTTAAGGAACCGGCAATATATGTTAAAGGAGGCGTCTGTAAACAGAAACATATAAAACAAGGTTATGCATTGATCAGTTGATGGAAATGTCACCAGAGGTTCACAGGAACCTGCATGTCCCCTAAGAGCAAGGGTCCTATTACTATACTCACTAACTCAGTGTTCGCAGCGACTTCATAGAACATAACTACCTTGGGTAACAAGAATTGACTCTACTAAATAATTAGGAAATGAGTAGTTTTAAGTAGTTACTACCTTTTTCAAAAATTATTTGTAAACTCATAAAATTTAATTATTGATAAAGACTGTGTCTAACAACTGACCTGCAATATCCCTGAAGTTGGAAGTCATCTCTCCTAAGTCCACTCCAGCACACCACCGGCTAGAAGGTCTGAACAGCATATGAACAAAGGTCTATCTGATTCCAAAACCTAGTCACTTTTTACTTTTTTAATTTCATGTTTAAGCATTTTTATTCTGAGATAATCTTAGATTTACAGAGAAGTCACAAAAATAGTACAGAGCATTCCTGTGCCCTTCATCCAGCTTTCCTGATGTCAACATCTTACGGAATCTATGCAACATTTGTCGAAACTAAGAAATCAAGCTGGGGAGGAACAAGGACATTTTTGATCTTTGCCCTGTTTATAAAACAAGTTATTGGTATTTGGCAGATGAATAGCTGTTGGCTAAGTTTTCTCAATAATCGTTTTTCCTTTGTGATCCTAAACATACTACCAAAATGACATTTCTTCTCATGTGTTTAAAGAGAAGGTTTCTATGCCTCTTTCTGGCTAATAATTCTAATAAGCGATGCCCAGTAATCAGGGTGGACCATAAGGGCCATGTCTTTACTATGTCACCATGGTCACAGGGACCATTCAGAGTTCTCTGCCATTTTTTTTTTAAACCAGAACCAAGAAAGGTAGGGCTAGTGGTAGAACCACGATATATGAAACTCTAAAGTTGTTAGAATTTAGTTATATGAGCTACCCCAGGGAGTCACTTTCCACCAAAGTCCCTATTTTGCCTAAGAGCACACGTCTGACATGCTTCAAGAAGAGAGGAGTTCAGGACCCTGGTTCTAGTTGCTTCTAAAGCTCAAGTCTATCACTGCCAATCCCATAATTGTATTTATCTCCTTCTTTCCATCATCTAAAATGCCCCAGTAGCGTTCCAACAAATTTCCCTTTGCTTTTAGCTGGTTCAAATGTGTTTGTCACCAGGTATCTGTTGAGCGCAGAAATAAAACATCCTTCTAGCCTGATGTTGCCCAGTAAACCGAGGAGTCCTGCTCTTGATGAAAATCCTACATGTGATTTTTCAGGCACAGCCATGGGCGATTACAAAGGCTTTCCCCGGCAGGCCTCACGGGGGCAGGCTGGGTACACAGCTGGTGCATCACGGACTCAGAAGGGAGCTGCAGTAAAGGTCTGGGGGTGAGGGGGCCCTGGGTCCCTAAGATGCCAGGGCCTATGGCAATAAGATGACCCACACATCAGGGCTGGTCCACCAGATGCTTGCCGGGCACCATTCTGTGAACAGAGGGAATGTTGGGGGCGCTGGCATTCACCCCTACTCAACCTCTGGCTTGCACCATGCCATCACAGTAAGTGAGAAGGACCTGCGTGTCACCTTCAGTGGGCTTGCTGTCCCCATGCCCCCTCCACACCTGCCAGTGAGCTGCCTCCAGCTCAGCTCTAGAAACCACTGAAAATGGGGTATCTGTTCACGTTAAACTATGCAAGACATGTCACAGCTCAGACATTTGGGGACATGCTTGTGCTTGCAAAGGTGAATAAACTGCAATATGTACTTCCAGAAGTGTTTAACCTGACTGCTACGGAAGTAGATGAATGTTTTCATCATAAAGTCCTACAAAATTCACACGGCCCGATTATTACACTCATAAATCATCATGACAAAGCAACAAGTTCTCATGTTGCTGCAGTTTAGATGTTCTCTGCTCTATACATGAGAGCTGAGGCGCGCTCTTGACTTCCCTGCCTTTGAATTAATAGCATTTTCCCATGACGGATGCAGAGAGGTACGTAAGAATCCTGAATTTTGCGAATGGTCATTGAAATAATTCTCTCAGTTCATAGAAGACGGTCTCTGCAGTTGATGTTAAGGAGGAAGTGAGGACAAAGATTTTCATCGAAGCTGAGATGCCGAAATTGATTAGCAGAAAGTGAGTTTTTTAAATTAATGTATTTGCCTTCTAAATCCCCTGTTTGTGTTCCATTTAATTGCTTTTAAATGTTTTAAGTCTTCCCTTCCTCCTTTTTCTTAACTAACTCAGCTTCTTTGTATCTTCTGAGCCCTTAATCAAACCATTTACACACCTTGGCAGGTACATCTGTAAACTTGCGTGGGGACAAATCCGTTTGTGACTGGACTGACGTTGTGACCGCAGGTTGCCTTATCATACACCAATATCATACGCCCAACCGGAAAATAAACATGCAGCCAACTCCCCTCATCCAGGCATCTCAGGGTGTCAATCAACTCTCATTTTAGAACAGATGCCTTTTCAGAGTCTCACTCTGTTGCCCAGGCTAGAGTGCCATGGCGTCAGCCTAGCTCACAGCAACCTCAGACTCCTGGGCTCAAGCAATCCTCCTGCCTCAGCCTCCCGAGTAGCTGGGACTACAGACACGTGCCACCTCAGCTGGGTAATTTTTTCTATTTTTAGTTGTTTGGCTAATGTCTTTCTATTTATAGTAGAGACAGGGTCTCACTGTTGCTCAGGCTGGTCTCGAACTCCTGAGCTCAAGCAATCCTGCCGCCCCGGCCTCCCAAAGTGCTAGGATTATAGGTGTGAGCCACTACGGCCAGGCAACCAGTGCCTTTTCTGCTGAGACCAAGCCCAGTGCGACTTAACCAAAAGCCAGAGGCAAATAGATAAGGCTAAGGGGTCTGCAGTAGCTGTAGGGAGAGGCTAGGAGGGTCTAAGGAGCAGGTGAGGCTTGGACTCGGCTTAGAAAGTCAAGTCAGATTGTTTCTAGAGAAAAAGGAGGAGAGGAGAGAACAGAAATCCAGAGTAGAATGAAGTCATCTTCCAATCTTTTTTTTTTTTAATTTCAGAATATTACAGGGGTACAAACGCTTTGCACCATCCAAGTCAGAGCGACAAGCATACCCAACTCCCAGACATCATGCACCGCACCCATTAGGAGTCAATTTGCCCATCCTCCCTTCCCCCTCCCATCTGCCCCATCCCCGATGGATGTTACTTCCATAAGTGCACATAAGGGTTGATCAATTAGTACCAATTTGATGGTGAGTACATGTGGCGCTTGTTTTTTCATTCTTGTGATACTTCACTTAGAAGAATGGACTCCAGCTCCATCCAGGATAATACAAGAGGTATTAGTTCATCATTTTTTACGGCTGAGTAGTACTCCATGGTATACATATACCACAATTTATTAATCCATTAATGTGTTGATGGGTACTTGGGTTGTTTCCACATCTTTGCAATTGTGAATTGTGCTGCTCAAACCTAAGGCATGAAACCATAAGAATTCTAGAAGAAAATGTTGGAAAAACTCTTATGGACATCTTCCGATCTTATCTGCCAACATTCCACTGTCAGATTCCCAAGTCTGTTTTCTGTGTCTACAACTCTAGATAGACGGAGCTACAAGATGTAGAGCTGAACTGACCCCAGTGTAACGTCTTCGCTTTTTCAGCCCAACTTTATTCCAACTGAGTAATTTTTTTAAAAATTTTTATCCTTGGGGACATTAGCGGTCAGATGATGGCATTGCTTGCGTGAATCAGTATCTCTTGATTTTGCAGGAATACCATAGTCACAATGATTTTTCATTTGAGAATAACCTTTGGAATGATTAGAAAAATGCCTTGGTGTGAGTCAACGCTTTTCCTCCCTCTGTCCTCCAAGGCCTGTGACATTGACCTGCCGAAGGAATTCAGGATGCCAGAAATCCCTGGGGGATTGAGTCACCGCTCACTCAGGGACGTTATTCACAAGGAGGATTGTCCGTTATCTGTTTCCTTTGATAAAGTCACTCCCAATTGTTTCAACATGTGGGTCCATAGATAAAATCACACCGTTACACTTCTGTCAGGATTCATACCGCTGGTATGCTGACAGTCGAGATGGTGACAGGGCAATGACTCTATTGTGACGCCCTTCATTCCAAATACTACCAGGCCCCAGTAGAAAGTAGCAAAATTGTTTCTAAGATGTGAACAGAACCAAGAGTTCCCTATTCTCATTCTTACTTTAGCTCAAGGGTCCCCAACCTAGGGTGAGTTGTATAATTATGTTATTATATATGCAATAATAGAAATATTATACAATGCAGTAATAGAAATAAACTGCACAATGAATGCAGTGCACTTGAATCATTCCTAAACAATCCCCTCTTGCCCCGAGTGTGTGTAAAAATTGTCTTCCATGAAAACAGTCCCTGGTGCCCGGGCGCGGTGGCTCACGCCTGTCCTCCTAGCACTCTGGGAGGCCGAGGCGGGCGGATTACTCGAGGTCAGGAGTTCGAAACCAGCCTGGGCAAGAGCGAGACCCCGTCTCTACTATAAATAGAAAGAAATTAATTGGCCAACTAAAATATATATAGAAAAAATTAGCTGGGCATGGTGGTGCATGCCTGTAGTCCCAGCTATTTGGGAGGCTGAGGCAGGAGGATCGCTTGAGCCCAGGAGTTTGAGGTTGCTATGAGCAAGGCTGACGCCACGGCACTCACTCTAGCCTGGGCAACAGAGTGAGACTCTGTCTCAAAAAAAAAAAAAACCAAAAAAAACAGTCCCTGGTGCCAAAAAGGTTGGGGACCGCTGCTTTAGATTATGGGAGTCCTATAACCAACAAGTCCTGTGGCTGCAGCATTTGTTTCTGTGGAAGGTGTTCTGACTACTGTCCCAGGGTGGAGAGACAGGCTATCATCATTGTTTCTAATGAAATTTTGCCAAGGAAACAAAGATACCTATTTGAGACATTAGCAGTGCAAGTGGATAGAATGTACTACTTTCAAGTCTGTGGATGAAACCCTCCCACCTTCAAGGGTGACTGAGTTTTGTCTTAATTCACACCAAAAAAAAATGAACAAGGGAAAGAGCAATGTAGGTTTCACTCAGGATTGGAGCCCAGGAACCCTAGAACATTGTGGGAATAGTTGTTATTAATAGGTACAATCAACACGCTTCTTTAGAACTGTCTGAGACCTTACAGTTGAGATAAGCACAAGCATCTTCGAAAGACAAATGCTGATAGAGAAAACTATGCCATGGGAGTATCAGAGTAGAATGTCACTTACCTCTTTGCTGAGCAGGGAGGGACACTTCTTGTAAATAACATTGCCACAGAGACCTGGGAGAGGTCAGGCCCAGGTTCAACTACAAACATCAGCCTTCACTGTCAGAAGAGTAAGTTCCTCTTAAGAAGAATCCTTTGAATGAATCAGAAAGGGAGAGGCCTTCTCCAGAGTTTGATATTGGTGTAACGGGCTGTCCGTGGGCAGAATTTACAAAGAAAATGGGTGGGAACTGGTCAACCCATAGCCTACTTATAAAAGGGCCATGAGTGGCCAGGCACGATCGCTCACACCTGTAATCCTAGCACTCTGGGAGGCCGAGGCGGGAGGATCGCTCAAGGTCAGGAGTTCGAAACCAGCCTGAGTAAGAGAGAGACCCCGTCTCTACTAAAAATAGAAAGAAATGAATTGGCCAACTGAAAATATATAGAAAAATTAGCCAGGCATGGTGGCATATGCCTGTAGTCCCAGTTACTCGGGAGGCTGAGGCAGAAGGGTTGCTTAAGCCCGGGAGTTTGAGGTTTCTGTGAGCTAGGCTGATGCCACGGCACTCACTCTAGCCTGGGCAACAAAGTGAGACTCTGTCTCAAAAATAAAAGTGGGGGGGGGGGGGAGGAAGCTGTGAGAAAGACAGAGAGAGAGCATTTGGGAGGATTTCTTTTTACAAAGCAGTGGTGTGAGCCCACCACCCTTCTACCCCCACCCTTGCTTTACTCACAACCCCAGGGCCAGGCATAAGATAAAGGAGGGAGGAAAAAGGCATAAGATTCAGGAGGGAGCAGTGCCAACCACAGCCTTCCCCTCTGACCACATGCTCTCCATGTGGCTGGCCCTGCCTGCCCAAAAGAGAGAAGATTCAATGCCAAAGCAGGCAGAAATCGTGACGGTTCACAGGACTGAATGTTCAAACTCACATATTGAAACTCACTTTGTCACCTAATGGTCTGGAAGACTGTTGTTCCTTAAGAGTGACCAGAAATGTCACCAACCCAACAGTGTTTAATCGATGGACAAAGAAAGCTTCCCTGCACTCTCCTCTCCCCTGCCAAAGGACAGCAGGGGGAATAAAAGTCGTGTTTGACTGTGTCACGAGTCAGACTTATTCAACATGCAGATTACACTGGTGTGACCTATATTTTCTTTTCTACTCTTCTCCAAGCCTGTAGCAGAATTGATTCCAATTCTTTGGAGCATGGGGGAAGGAGGCTGAGCACCACAGTGGCCAGTCTTACCCAAGACACCTTTATCCAAGCATGCCTTGGAGACAGCAGAGCCACTGGACCAAGAAGAGCCACGGACCACAAGTGTCCATCAGGGACCAGTGAGGACAGATGACTCCAAAGAGCTCCCCAATGCACTGGTGCTAGTTAAGACCTGCGGGCCCCTTGTACAACCTTGAGGGCAGGAGGTGGTCCCATAATGACTAAGATTGAATTTCCCACTAATTCAGGGGTCTCAGAATCACATCTAGGTTCCCTTAACAATAAAGAAATAAACCACGCATGGTGGTTTATGATTGTAATCCTAGCATTTTGGGAGGCCGAGGAAGGAGGATCACTTGAAGCCAAGAGTTTGAGACCAACCTGAGCCACATAGTGAGACCCATCTCTACAGAAAATTTACAAACTAGCTGGGTGTGATGGTGCACGCCTATAGTCCCAGCTACTTGGGAGGGTGAGAGGAGAAGATCACTTGAGCCCGGAAGTTCAAGGCTGCAGTGAGCTATGATGACACCATAGCATTCCAGCCTGGGCGACAGAGCTATACCCCGTCTCAAAAACAAACAAATAAAAAAAGAAGTGAATGTTCTTCTTTAAGTTTGTAGCTTGGAGGCCCTATATCCTTCACAACAGCAAGAAAACGTTTGCCCTTAAGATCTGATGGGTGATCAAAGGATTGATCATCAGGCAGGCAATAGACTGAGATTTTCGCCAACTTACGCTTTTTGAATTTCAAGATTTAGTTGTTTTTGTGCTATTTAAAATTTTTTTGTCTTCACTGGAAGTTTGTATCCACAGGAATAATAAAGACTGCGTGGGTGGGCAGATGTGATATTGTAAGGTGTCCCTTAGGAGAAGCAGGGATGTGTGTTTCTTTCTGCATGGGGACCCCCCTCAGGTTACATACACAGGACCCTCTTGCCAGAACCTGCTCTCCTACCCTGTCCCATCCATGGATCACAAGAGCAGGCTACTGGCAACCACATTTGTATAGTGCTGTCCCCTGCAGTTGATTGGTCCTCAGGTTTCTCCAAGGGTATACTAGACATGGTCTGTGGCCTTCCAGCTTCTCTGCCTCCTCCTCTCTAGCACAGCAGCTGTGTTGGGTAGGAGTGACTGCAGAACTTGGCCCTGATTTGGCCAAAGATAATTAACATAACACATCCTCCTTACCCAGTGATTGCCACATGAATTAAGTTGGTCTATCTAGAATAAAATTAAAGGCTCTTTTGATCAACCACTGGAAGGGAAAAAGGAGACTCTTTCTGTACCACGTGGGTGAAAGTTGAAATTGCTTGAATCATTTTGCTACCCAGAAGGAAGTCAGGGGATGTCACTGACAATGGACAAAAGGCCAGACCAAAAGAATCACAGAGAAACCAAACTGGAGTCCTGATCAAACTGTACCTGAAGCCTTACAAAGCCAAGTGGGCTCTAATAAATTCCTCTTGTTGTTTAAATCTGTTTGAATTATGCTCTCTGCTACATTGCTGACATGGAAAAGTTGATTCCATTGAAGAGGAGAATTACAAGTAACAGACCCTAAAATGTCAAATTGGCTAAGCAGAGTTAAGTAGAGTGGAAAACAGTGAAAGCAACTCTATACTGGACTGGGAAGTGGGCAATTTTTTAATGTAGTAGCAATGTAATTGGGACTCAGAAGGTGCACCAACCAAGGCCTAACACAAGAAATAATAGGAAAAACTTGAGATGTTGAAGTGTATCAATTGCTTATTGCAGCTTTCATGAGATCCTACTAGAAAGAGGCATGCTTAGGCTTTCAGAGAAAGAAAGTGTTATTTCACTAAAATATGATATTAGCAAATGTCTAATAGAGCCTGCAATTCAAGATCTCTGAGGATATACAACTATGGAGTCTGATGTGGTTGAAAAAGCCAAACTCTCCTTCAAATCTGCAGGAAAAAAGGGTTCGAGTGAGGTGTGCCTCATGCTAAATGTAGGGACAATGGCTCCAGCTGCAGAGATGGTGGGTCACAGCCCACAGGAGCAGGGACTAGCATACCTGTGCCTCCTCATCCTGAGTCATCATTCAATGAAGGGCTAGGAATGGCTAAAGCCCAGCTAGCAGAAAGACAGTTCCAGATTGAATGACTATGCTAGACATGCTCTCTGGCTTTGGTTACGAGCCATATGAAGATGATTCTATTCTTGGTATACCTAAGTAGAGTTTGTTTCTTTAACTTCAATCCCATATTATGACGTTGGACATTTTCTGGTCATCATTCTTGTCCTGGCATCTGGGCCTGGTAAAGACATAATTCTGGATGACTCATGGGCTTCGGCTTCCTGTTTCAATTTTTTTTTTCTTTTTTTGGTTGACCCAGGTCATATGCTGCCTCCATAAAGATGAATGTGGAAGGAAAGGCCCCAAAGAGAGCTCTCTTAAAAGCAGGCGTGAGTTGGTTTTATTTCCTTTCGCCACACATTGGTAATATCGAAGGGCGCAGCAGGCAGATGGTTTTAACAGAGGCTCATTTTTCCCCATATTTTCTGTTTCTTCAGTTACCCAGAACAATTGATTTTAAAATTATGCTGAAGTGCATCAGGGTTCTGGGAGGTTGGGAAACTGAGCAGGCCAGACAGCAATCTTCCAATCTTATATTGATTTGTATATGTGGGATCTTGCACGATTGCTGTTTCAAAAATTATTCCATCATTAAAAAAAAATAATAACATTTGAAAACCATTTTCCTAGGCAGTGGCAACAGGGATTTGTTCTTACCAAGCTGTGTGATTATGCTAAAAAAAAAAAAAAAAAAAAAAAGGCATGTTAACAGAGACCACTGGGCAGGAAGGAGTGGAGGATGGGAGGTGGCAGCCACACTCCCAGAGCAGAGTCACTTCCCAGCGTGGGGAGCGAGGGCTCACAGCCAGAAGAAGAAAGTGGGGGACAGCCTGGGTCCCCTAAGCATCTGCCGGGGTGCCAACAAGATCCTACATCTGCTCACAAGGTAAGGGCTAAGGAGAGCAGGTGTTCCTAAGATCAAACCATTTAAGGGATTTTAAAAAATCCTCTGCAGCTGCCCTCTCAAAGCAGTAACCCAGGAATAAGAGAGAAAAAGCACGCTGAGGGAGAGGCTCCTGGCTTCCACTTCTAGGTCGCCACAGAGGTCACCAGAGGGCCCTCAGAGGTCACCTGGCCCAACCTCCTCATTTGCAGATTTCGTGCAAAGCTGGACTGAGGCTGGTTTCACTCACCTGGTGAAATGCAACAGAGTCCAGCCCAGCCCAAGTGAAGCCCTTTCAAAAATAGATACTCTACTCCAAAGAGAGAATTATTTTGAGACCTTCCATCAGGAACATGATCTCACTGGTGAGTTTTTCCCCCGTGCTGTTTGCCCTACATATGGATTCCCTGGCACGATCCATCCAAAGCATTCAACGCTGAAGATATTTGAGGGGCGTGATGGCTGCAACATATCTAGGCATAAATTACACGTTGCTATTTTTAATTGGAATTTGCATTAACTATTCCGTGTTTCCTTCTTGATGGGAGAACGTGGGTGAATTCTGTTAAGCAATAATTTCCTGTTGAGTAAGAGCGAGGTTAAGTGCATCTTTATCTTTTCAGTGTTTCTATCGACTTCTCTTGCTCATACGCAGATCTTCAAAGGCTGAAGTCAGGGAGGATAAAGTTTCTAATGATAGTGCGTGTTGCTTTAGTTCATTCAACATCGTGCACTCTTTAGCAGTTACTTCTCCAGTACCGGCTATGCAATAAGCACTAAACGAAGTCCTGGAGACTCAGAAATAAACACGAGAGGTTTTGACCTCACAGCTCACTCAATATGAGCAGTCATAGCTTCAAGTGTAGTGGATAATTGCCAAGCTCTGTGGGTGATGACCTCACCTCGTTCGAATCAAGAAAGGTGAAACGATCACAGGTTGTAAATTGTTGTGAGCATGCTGATGTTCAGAGTTCAAATAGGAAAGTTTTCGGACATTCCCTGGGCTGGACTGGTCAGCACAAGGTGCACAGAGACATGCATGGAGATCTAGTCTGGGTAAGTATCATACACCCCTGTAAATATGCATGGGACCTTATGAGACAAGCCATTCCTTCCTGCACCTGCTGTAACTTTCCTTAGGGAGGAAGGGACAGTGGATTCCCTGAAAGACCTGGGCTGGAAGTTGAGCTCTATGAGAGAGCTGAGCACTTAATAGGGGCTGCCACAGCCGACATCTTGCTTATTCAGATATCTTGTGGTCCACCTTGACCCTCCGGATCTCCCATAAGAACAAAAGAGCAACTGAGAGTGGAGACACAAGGCCGGCCAAGCCATTGTCATTACTATACCTTACTCCCTCCAGATCTTTCCCAAGCAGAAACACCCTGCCTTTGAGAACATTCTACTGAGGGACCAGGGTTATGAACTTTAGAGTTAGCCAGTGTTCTCATTTGCAACTTTTATCTTTTGTCTTTGTTTTTGTTGTTGACATACTCAATAGATAGGCCTTTTATATTCTGGGGTTTTTAAAATTTCAGAATATTATGGGGGTACAAACGTTTTGGGTACATGAATTGCTTTTGTACAGTTTGAGTTAAAGTTATAAGTGTGCCCATCACCCAGACAGTGTGCACTATACCCATTAGGTGTGAATTTACCCATCCCCTTCTCCCCATCCCACCTGTTTGATTTCCATTAAATTTTACTACCATATGTGCACATGAGTGTTGCTCTATTAGTTCCAATTAGTAGTGAGTACACATGGTGTTTGTTTTTCCAGTCTTGTGATACTTCGCTTAAAAGGATGGTTTCCAGTTCCATCTAGGTTGTTACAAAAGGTATCAGTTCACCATTTTTTTATGGGTGAGTAGTACTCTGTGGTATACATATACCACATTTTATTAATCCACTCATGTATTGATGGGCACTTTGGTTGTTTCCACCTCTTTGCAATTATGAATTGTGCTGCTATAAACATTGGAGTGCAAGTGTCTTTTTAATTAAATGTCCTTTTTTTCCTTTGGGTAAATACACAGTAGTGAGATTGCTGGATAAAATGGTAGGTCTACTTTTAGCTCTTTAAAGTATCTCCATATGACTTTCCATAGAGGTTGTACTAGTTTGCAGTCCCACCAATAGTGTATGAGTGTTCCTTTCTCTCTGCATGCCAGCATCTGTTGTTTCGGGACTTTTTGATAAAAGCCATTCTCACTGGAGTTAGATGACATCTCATTGCAGTTTTGATTTGCATTTCCCTGATGATTAGAGACATTGAGCATTTTTTCATGTTTCTTGGCCATTAGTCTGTCTTCTTTTGAAAAGCTTCTGTTCATATCTTTTGCCCACTTTTTAATGGGATTGTTTGATGTTTCACTGCCGGTTCGCTCGAGTTCTTTGTAGATTCTGGTTATTAGCCCTGTATCGGATCCGTAGCATGCGAATATTTTTCTCCCATTCTGTAGGTTATCTATTTGCTTTGTTGATTGTTTCCTTGGCTGTGCAGAAGCTTTTTAATTTAATCAGGTCCCATTTATTTATTTGTGTTGTTGCTGTGATTGCTTTTGGGGTCTTCTTCATAAATTCTTTGCCTATAGGCCTTTTATTTTCTTCAGCCATTTGAGTGTATGAGGAAGTAATGAAACCGAATGTCTGGAAATTATTCCCATGAGCCCCCAGAAGTCACCGTTAACACATGGCGACACTGAGGACCGCCGTAACAGTAGAGTGCAGAACGTGCCAGATGGTGGCTCACACTGCCACAGCTCTTTAGAGAGAAAGTGAGGTGAGATGTGAGCTATCGGGTCACTTAGAACAGGTCATTTAGAAAATTCTGATGAAAGTAAACTTTCTCTCCTTGTCTCTAATTACCCGCAGCATAAAGGATTTATTCTATTCATAGCCAGACACAAAGAACACTCTTCCTTGTAAGAGAGAGAGAGTTTTTAAATAAGTCTTGGGACTATAAAGTTCACGTACGCTGGGGACGAAACACAGGTCTCCCTTCTCCGATCATAGGCAGAGGGAAAGGCATTCTGCAGATGGGTAGCAGTGCTGATGGGGCGGAACCCAAACTTTTATAAAAGCAGATGCTGCCATTTAAATGTCCTGCTGCCTTATAGTGACTAGAGGTAGAGACCTGGCTAGACCTTTTTAATTCTTG
Organism: Mirza zaza; assembly: GCA_008750895.1. Classification (NCBI taxonomy): domain Eukaryota; kingdom Metazoa; phylum Chordata; class Mammalia; order Primates; family Cheirogaleidae; genus Mirza; species Mirza zaza. The sequence continues at coordinate 45,020 of VSMD01112493.1, forward strand.
GAAGAATCATTCAAGTTGCCAAAGGTATGGCAAGTAGCATGTACTGTCCTGGGAGAAAGGCCCACTAGGACCTTTGGCGTCACAAAATTGTCTTCCAGGGGAGTAGTCTGATCCACTTAAGGTGTTGTCCCATTAAGAGAATGGAGACCTACTCCCCAGTCCCTCTCTGTAGCATTTAAAGTTTGGGAAACCTAACTTTAGGGAAAAACAAAACGAAGTAACCATACACCAATAAGAAGCTGTAAGAGCCCAGAAATCAACCACGAGCAGGGAAAGAAGCCATGCTGGTGAGTAAGCCACTGCCCCAAGTCAGAAGGGGACAGGTGGGCAAGAGTGGCTCTGTCCACAAAGTCCCCATGGCAGGTGTGACACGCCCACCCCACCCCACCCCCAGGTCCCTGCCCTGGGAGCAGAAAGGCCTGTTCTGTAGAAACCAAGTTCCAGGAGATGTTGAATTATTCTCCAGCTTCCACGTCTAAAATGTCCCTTTAGCACGACAATCTGAAACTACAGAAGTCTGGGCCAAGGTTCCCGGCTGAGCAGGGCACAAAGGGCTTGGAGAGACGGTGGGTTAGACTTGCTCCTGCTTTTCGTGTCACGTGGGGGCAGGTGCTGAGCACAGGGACACTATGGGGGTAGAGGGCATTATTCTGCAAAGCTGAGCTAAAATAAAAATCTGGGACTCAAGAGACTTGGGGGGTGGGGGTGCTATGCTGTTTCTAATGGAATCCACAGCTGGAAATCCAGGCTGCCAGGAGTGAGAGGGGGCAGGTGCCAGCTCAAACTCACCCCCTCTTTGTATAACATAAGGCCTGGACTGCCACAAGCAAGGACAGCCATCATTTTTTTGTTTGTTTGTTTTTGAGACAGAGTTTTACTCTGTTGCCCGGGCTAGAGTGCCTTAGCATCAGCCTAGCTCACAGCAACCTCAAACTCCTGGACTCAAGCCATCCTCCTGCCTCAGCCTCTGATAGCTGGGACTACAGGCATGCGCCACCATGCCTGGCTAATGTTTTCTATGTATTTTTAGTTGTCCAGATAATTTCTTTCTATTTTTAGTAGAGACGGGGTGTCGCTCTTGCTCAGGCTGGTCTCGAACTCCTGCCCTTGAACATTCCACCCACCTTGGGCTTCTAGAGTGCTAGGATTACAGGCATGAGCCACTGCACCCGGCCTGTTCACAACTCTTGACTCCAATCTGGAGACAGGAAGATGGCCTTCATAAGCTGATGGCACTGGGCAAGTGTAGGTATTCTCCTGCCTCCTGGGCACTTTCTTGCTGTACAGACTTCTGCTGATAACGCTGGATCTTCAGGTGTCCATCCACAGGCTCTCTGGTGACCTGGTATAGCCTGTGACCAAGGATAGACATTTACAGGGCCACCTGCCTGGAGGGACTGAGGAGCCCGGGAGACCAAGAGCATCTGCCTAGCAACGTCCGTTAGCCAATGGCATAAAGAACTGAGGACTCACATGGACCCAGTAGTAATGCTTCTCAACTGGGGGCCCGTCCAAAACCAAGGCTAAGAATCCAGAACAGCAAGGGAATAAATCCTAGGCTAGAAGATCAGAAGAGAGAAACCTGGATTAGGTTCTGAAATCCAGGGTCAATGCCAGACGCAAGATGCCAGCCGACAGTACCCTAAGGAGCAGGCATGTCAGAGCCAGGAACAAAGTGACCCTGACTTAATAGTCCCAGTTCAAGTGTCCAGCCAGAGCCAAGGCCCAGTTAGGAAGCGCGAATGCCCAGCTAGGAGGCAAGATGGCAGCCAGGCATCCAAGAACTGAGGATGGTTCAACCTGAAGTTGGAAAGGGAACTAGAAATTCAGCTTCCCAGAAACCCAAACGTGCCTGTTCTCTGTCCCTTCCACCAGGCAGGACTTGTAAGCACCAGGCTGGTCTTTTTCCTTGCAAAGCTGGAAACATTCAAAGCCCCGAACCACACGGAAGAACCCACAGGCCAACCAAGCAAGAGCCTGAGCTGCACCACGGTCAACCTGGCCTTTTTATCCGGCACTGCCTTTGCTCTCCAGGGAGATTCGGTTCCATAAAAACATCCAAAAAGTCAAATCACACCTGTCACCATTTCTTTTCATGTTGGCTAAAAAGAGAGACAGGAAGAGGGAGGTCAGCTCAGCGCAGAAGACTGGCCGGGCACCTGTGTGCTGGCAGGAATGCAAAAGAAGATGAAAGCAAGAAGGAACTTGACCTGAGATAATGGGGTTCTAGAATGTTCCATCCACAAGTAGCTACTCAACTGAAATCGAAAGGGGGATTTTAGCTCGGACTGTTTCAGTCCCGGTAGCTATTGTCCTGTGCCCCAGATATGCCCAAACAAAGTCGGGGTGGCGGCACGCACGCAAATATTGAAAGGATTAAGGAGAGAATGGATGTCCCAACCAATCAACTAAATTCGGAAAGGGGTGTGACGTCATCAAAACAGAGCATCTTAAAGTAAGGTAAAAATAAAAAAGCTGCCTGCTCTGTGGAGCCATTAAGAGAGTCACAGATGACACGTGTACACACAAGGAAGGAGGCTCTGGGAGAATGGCTTTCGCAAGTGCCCACGCTCCCTAAGCATCTGGCTCACTGAAATTTCTATTAAAAACTCTGAACGTCTCAGCAGTAATTTTCCAGCATCACCATGTCCACGGGCAGACCCGTGCGGGGATGCTGGGGCGGTGGCTTTGGTGGCACGTTGTAGACAGTGGAAGATGGGAGTGTAGTGTCCTTTAAGCTTTGAATTGCTTAACATTTAGAGAAGAGTTCATTTCTTCACATGATATGAATGTCTCCTCAAATGTAGGTGTGGTTTTCAATAGTTTTGCTAAGGAGTTGCACGTAGTTGAACACGCAGACTCTTGTGTTATTCATTTTTTTAAAAAAAATGCAGTATTCTTGGAGTTTTCTCCTGAAATATATACATGAAAATTTTGGAGTTGTGCTTGATCTCTAAAAGATACTCCCATGAGTTTGCTTGTTCCATACAATCAATAAATTCTAGAAAAACGAAGGGCAAGTTAAAAGATGAAGCGTTAACTGTAGGTGTCATACAATTCAATATACTGGTTGAAAAAATATACGGAAAGATATACTTAGGTGTATAAAGAACTCACTTAGGCTAGGCGCAGTGATTTACGCCTGTAATCCCAGCACTTTGGGAGGCCGGCTCAGGAGGATGGCTTGAGGCCAGGAGTTCAAACCCAGCCTGAGCAAAAGTGAGACCCGTTCTCTAGAAAAAATAGAAAAATTAGCCAAGTTTGGTGGTGCACACCTGTAGCTACCGGGGAAGATTGCTCGAAGCCAGGAGTTTGAGGTTGCAGTGAGCTGTGATCATGCCACTGGGTGACAGAGCTAGACCTTGTCTCAAAAAAAAAAAGAATTCACTTAAAATTTCACCATGAATATTGGATGTGATTCTAAGTTTAGAATGGCAGTATTTTTTGTGCAACTGCATCCATAATCCATATGGTTAAAAAAAAAATAGCTTTCCTAAGCTATTAATTATCATAGCTGTGAAATGATTCCCTTTACTGAGGAAAGGATGACATTTTCTATTAATCTTTAAATGGTTGGTTAGAAGGTCAAAAGTATTGTTCTGAATGCAAGGGTCACTTTCTATCCACTGTGTCAAACCTTCCAAAGCTCTGCAAGTCCTCATCCTACTATCTACTTCCTCCGCCCAATTTTTCTTAAATTTTCACCCCATCCTGGCCCACCATGCCAGCTCTCAGATCTCAGCTCCCTTCTCCTCCTCATGACTCCCAAAGTCCTAAAGCAAGCCACCCCCTTGGGGTCAGTTCACGTCCCATTCCCCAGGACATGGTGCTTCATGATGGAATTTATTTCAATTCTATATCCCACCACCAGAACAAGATTATACTCTTAGAGCACGCAGACCACATCTTATTCTTCCTTTAATTCCCCATAGGTGTCAAGCTACAGCATCTAGCACTGGATTTGGAGATTAGAAGACTTGGGTAAAAATCTCAGTTCTACCATTTCATTCAAGATTTCCCTGAGGCCAGGTGCGGTGGCTCACGCCTGTAATCCTCCCACTCTAGGAGGCAGAGGGGGGGAGGATTGCTCAAGGTCAGGAGTTCAAAACCAGCCTGAACAAGAGCGAGACCCTGTCTCTGCTAAAAATTGAAAGAAATTAATTGGCCAACTAAAAATATATAGAAAAAATTAGCTGGGCATGGTGGTGCATGCCTGTAGTCCTAGCTACTCAGGAGGCTGAGGCAGGAGGATCATCTGATCCCAGGAGTTTGAGGTTGCTGTGAGCTAGGTTTAGCCCGGGCAACAGAGTGAGACTGTATCTAAAAAAAAAAAAGATTTCCCTGAATTAAGATTTATTGGGCACTATGGTATGTCCAGACTGGGCTCTGATTAGGGAATTAAAAGCTGAATCAGGCATAGCTATTGCTTTTGGGGTGCTATGGACTTAATTGTATCCCTCTCCCCAAATTCATATGTTGAAGTCGTAGCCTCTAAGAAGGCTGTATTTGGAGATGGGGCCTCTAAGGAGGTAATTATGGTTAAATGAGGTAATAAGGGTGGGGCCCTGATCCAATAGGATTAGTGTCCTTATAAGAAGAGCCACCAGAAAGAAAAAGAAAAAAGATGCCAAAGAGTTCCTTCTCTCTCCAAGCACACACACAAAGGAAAGGCCACGTGAGGCTGTCTTGAGAAGGTGGCCATCTACAGGTCAGAAAGAGTGAGCTCACCAGAAATTAATGGTTTGCATCTTGATTTGGGGCATCCAGCCTCTAGAACCATAAGGAATAAATGTCTGTTGTTTAAGCCATCCATCGGTGGTATTTTGGAAGCCTAAGCTAAGACACGAGGAGATGAGAGCTTCGAGCTAGAGGCAGGGCAGCCGTGTTGGGCAGGCTGCTTGGTGTGCAGGGTGTGTCTCAGCTCACATCAGGTTGGTGGGGCTTTCCAGCTGCTTGTGACAATGAAGCAAGCCAGGGACCCTGGGGACAACTGGCCTCACTGCCAGGCCTTGCAGAGGTCAGTTGAGGGACTGGATGGCTGCTCTGGGTCCAGGCTGATGGGGCATTGAGGGGATGAGTGACAGGGCAGGGTGAAGCTACTAAAGAGTGTGCCGGTCTATTCAAAGGATTTGGCAGGGCAATGGCATGGTCCCAACCATGGGGAGGGCGACCTAGCCTGCTTTGAGTTCCCCGAGTCCCTCGCCTAGGGGTGTACTGACCCCAGCATCAATCAGATCTCAAAAATTTTCCTAGAATCCAAGGCCCGTTTTCCCGAACTCTTCAATGCTCAATGAGCAAAGATCAGCAAAGCTCTCAGCATGTGCGCAGTTAGCCTGCTCCCTGCTCAGCCAAGTGGCCCAGGAAACTAAAAATAAAATTGAGAACAGAGGATCATTAAACAGCAGAATTCAGCAGAGAGAAGAGCTGAGGCCTCAGACTCACACCATAGAACAGGTTTCCCAGGCATAGGGAATGAATGACAAGGACAACTGGCCCATGCCAGGGTCACCTGTGGTCAGCTGTCCTCCCTGGACTTTGGGCATTATGGATCGATATTCACCGGAGTGTCGGCTCTGTCTGAATATGACTCAGCTTTTGTGTAAGTCAAGTTTTATTTGTTTGTTTTCTATTCCTTCTTCGTCTGCTAAATAAACAACTGTCTCCCTGTAGCTCCAGCTCGGATTCCCAAGAGCGAGAATCTCATTTGATCTTCAAACCCTCTTTGGAGGGCTGCTTTCATCTAGGGCCACCTGGTGGTCTTGCCTTCCTGTGGGCAGGCTGCAGAGTGCTTTCGGCTGCAAGTAACAGAACAGCCACATGCAAGGGACCTCAACACTAGAGGATCATTTTTGTCACATAGCAAGAATCCTGCAGGTGGGTGGGCCTAGGGCTCCGTGGCTCTGTGGCCCCATTGAGGACATCTTTCCCTCTGCCACGTGGTCTCTGACAGCAGTCTCAGCAGTTTAATGAATGCATCACATCTTAAGATTTCCCCGATGCCCCCCATGGAGGTGTATTTATGTCTCATTGGCAAAATGGAGCCGCAGTCCCACCTCTATCTGCAAGAGAACCTGGGAGAGTGAGTAGCTGGTGTTTGCAATGCCAACAGGGGAACGTGGATTCTAATGACAGGGTAGATTGTGAAACATTGTGTAGGCAAGTGTCTACCCTAAGAAATAAACAGTTAACTGCAGCACAGTACTGCAAGTCCTATAATAATTTGCTAAGATACTATTTGGAATAAGTCACATAACTTCTTGGAGGCTCAGATTCCTAAGATGGAAAATGAGCCTGATAAAACCTACATCACAGGGCTGATGTGCAGATTCATATGAAACAATATATCAGGACATCTCGGTTTCCATACTTGATAGTGAACACACATTTGTTCCTTCCACTCCGTCACCTACAGTGTAAATGCACAATAAATACTTGTTAATCAAGTAAACATAGCTTATCTGGAACATTATCCTCTTGAATTTTGTCGGCTATTTGTAAAAAGAAAAGAAAATCAATTTGACATGCAAAGTAAAAGTAAACATGAAAATTTCAAAGGCTGGCATGCTAGGAATTAATTTAGAATGCAATCATGCTCCATTGTATTTAAAAGAAAGCCCAGTAACTACATTTAAGCGTCTAACACATTTTCCCTAGATCATCTGATTACTTATTGTTACTTTCCCTCATGAAGGAACCCCTAAATAATCTTCCATTCCTTCCTGCAACTGGCTTGACTAAACTCTTGGTTTTTGGTTTGGTTTGGTTTGGTTTTGGTTTTTTCCTCTATCGTAGAGTCCCTGAGATGATTTGGGGTCATTTCTTATCTGAAATAAATCACCCTAACTGGCAGTCTTGCCTACATACTCCTTTCCTTACCAGTGGTTAAAAAAACTGCAGTTAAAATCCATTTCTCTTCACCTGCATCTTCGACAACATAATCAGAGGATGCATCTGCAGTAGTTTCAACTTCCACGTGATTTCGAGACTTTATCGAATTATCCCTGATTTTATCACCTCCCTGTTCCATTTATGGATGCTTTCCCTGCCAATTATGCAAAAAGACATTTGGTTTCCTTCTCTCTCCTACAACTTGTCATCAGAGGCGCCTGTTCTCTACCCAGGATCCAAGAATTCTTCCTTTAATTCAAAAATCATCTCAGAGCCCACCTCCTCCAGGAAAATCTCACCAGCGAGGGCGTGAAGTCATATATCTGTCCCACAAAACAAGGCCATGGGAACGTTTGGTTCTTTGATAGGATGAAAAGCCAACAGAGAGTGATAAACCTTTTTTATTTATATTTTTTGCTGGAATGTGAGCTCTTCTGTGCTTGGCACGAAGCCTAGACTGTAGTAATTCCACATATCTCCCATAGCAGGTACTGAAATGTTCACTCCAGTCATATCGTGTTTAAGACTTCAATCTCCTACCCAATACCAAGTCCATATGCACCCTTGGTTCTGGCATCTTGTGAAGCTCATGAGACCTCCCCACACTCTAGGGCTTCTGGCTCCTCCAGAGTTGAGATGGTTTGGGAGTAGGGATTGAAGGAAAGTGGTATAACTTGTTTTACTTGGTGCAAATACAAACTTATCTTGGTTATTGATGTCCATTGTGTGGCAGGCGTCCAAATATTGGTTCTTTCATGGTGCTTTTGCACAAGTCCTTTGGATGACAAGAAAGTTCTCTGGCTGGGTGATGTGCTGTAGCTGACTTCTAATCTTTTTTTCTAAGCCCCTGCACCTGGTCATACAATCCCTACTTCTTCTAGACAGCTACCTTTGGGGACAGGACTCCAGTAGGACAAACTCAAGTCCAGCCACCTTTCCCGGTCTCTCCTTGCTCCCTGGTTCATACACACAACCCAGATTGCTCCAGCAAGCCTCTTGTTCCAGAATTATCCAGGCAAGAAGCAAGGACCAGTCTCTATCTGCTTGTCTGTTCCCAACTCCTGAAGAACTATGTCTGGCTTTCTCGAGAACTCTCTCACCAAGTTCTGCAACAACACGAGAGTCGAGGTGGGATGGTGATTTTCTGCATCTTGGCCAATGTCTAGCTCAGGAGTGAGACTGCAGTCTTCCCTTCTGGCAGCCACACTCAGTTTCTGAGCTGCTCTCGAGGCCCCACTCGTGTAGCTTCTGGGGAAGGAAGGGAGTAGCTCTTACCTTGAACTCTAGTGGTCTTCTAACATCTGGACTTCTGTCATTATAATATAACATGGAGGCAGTGGTGGACTATTGGTCATTAGACTGCTCCTGCCACCTTTTAGCTGGTCCTTCAGGTATGGGGGGTTAGTACCACTTAATCTCAGCTTTGGGGCTGTAGCCTCATTCTGAGAAAACACGAAATGTCCCATTAACATCTTGTCGCTCAAACAGCGTTGCAATGCATGCCTTGTGCATATGTCTTTGTGAGCCTTTGGGAGTATGTCCAAAGGGTAAATTCCTCATAGATGTTGCCAAAGTATTCTCCAGAAGGTTGCACCAATTCGTCCTTCCCCCAGTAGTGCAGGCACATACCCATTTCTCTACGTCCTCACCAGCACCAGACACTCCTCACCCTTGAACATGGACCAGAGCTCTGACCGGAAAGACCCGCTCACTTGCTCAAAAGGCCAGATGAATGCACCATTCCGGACATTGCAAAGCAGCAAATAAGAAGCTTTTCTGGCCGGGTGCGGTGGCTCACGCCTGTAATCCTAGCACTCTGGGAGGCCGAGGCGGGAGGATCACTCAAGGTCAGGAGTTCGAAACCAGCCTGAGTAAGAGCGAGACCCCGTCTCTACTAAAAATAGGAAAACATTAATTGGCCAACTAAGAACATACAGAAAAAATTAGCCGGGCATGGTGGCGCATGCCTGTAGTCCCAGCTACTGGGGAGGCTGAGGCAGGAGGATCGCTTGAGCCCAGGAGTTTGAGGTTGCCGTGAGCGAGGCTGATGCCACCGCTGCACTCTAGCCTGGGCAACAGAGTGAGCCTCTGTCTCAAAAAAAAAAAAAAAGAAGCTTTTCTGGAGAGAGGTTGAAGGGAAAAGGAAGACAAGAAGGGAAGGGTGGGGGAAGGAAGGGAAGAATTCTTTTCAGTATTGATTGTGGACCAGTGTGCTCTACCTCTGAGTGCTGGGTGGCCAGGCGGAGGCGGAGCAGAGGGTGAGTGAGGGTTTGTGCATTGAGCGTGGGAGCCAGCTCGTCCCACGCTGCTGGCTGTGGTGAGACTGAGCCTCCTAATCTCATCTGCAGTGACGCACGCAGCTACAGAGGTGGTGTAGCTGACACACGAGCAGAATGATGTGGTCGCCATGCCATGTTCTCGTCCACCCAGAGAACCTCTTGAACGCAATATGTGTCCAGAATTAGTAGACGCCCTCCAAGCACGTGGGCACCGCCCTCTCTAACTGCTCATTCACAGAATCTTGTCCTAGGTCCTTATCAAGTGACAACGATTCCAGTTCCCAATGGGCCCCTCCTCTCCAAACCAACATCAGCAGAGTGTCACCAAGGTGGGTTTGTGTCTCTCCATTCCGAGTGCTTTTCCTTTTTTCCCTCCTTTTTTAATTCTTCTTTTGGAAGGGACTGTTAGAATATATTTGAACTTCGCAGGGAAGACAAACCACTAGGAAATTCACCGTGTTCAGCCTTTGAACTTGGGGGACATTTTCTCTTTCACTGCCTTTGTTAGCAAATGCTGTAACAATAGTTGACAAGGTCAGGGAACGCCACTCACAGAGACCAGCAAACCCAGGGATAAAAAGTGTGAGAAGTCCAAATAGTATATCGAGCGTTAGGGAGAGGGCAGTACTGGGTCGTGATACCAGAGTTTGGATCTTGTTTACGACGATCTGCCTGCTTTTGTTCTTTTTTTTTTTTTTCTTTTGAGACTTTGAAGTTCCTATACAAGCACAGCTTTTGTTCTTTTATTTTTTTTTTTGAGACAGAGTCTCACTCTGTTGCCTGGGCTAGAGTGCCGTGGCATCAGCCTAGCTCACAGCAACCTCAGACTCCTGGGCTCAAGCGATCCTCCTGCCTCAGCCTCCCGAGTAGCTGGGACTATAGGCATGTGCCACCATGCCCGGCTAATTTTTTCTATATATTTTTAGTTGTCCAGCTAATTTCTTTCTATTTTTTAGTAGAGACGGGGTCTCACTCTTGCTCAGGCTGGTCTCGAACTCCTGACCTTGAGTGATCCTCCCTTCTTGGCCTCCCAGAGTGCTAGAATTACCAGCGTGAGCCACCGTGCCCAGCCAGATATGGCTGCTTTTATCTTAGGTAAATAGTGTAACTTTCCCATGCTTGGTGTTGTCACCTCTTAGAGGAAATGTTAATAACTACATGAGCCACCTAACAGAGGAACTTTCAGAATAAAACAAAAAGAGAGAAAGTGCTTCTGGGAAAAAAAGTACAATAATAATTATTATATATTATTAAAATTATACACCATTTAATTTTTAAAGTAAGAATTATATATACAGTCATTACTATGAATTATATTATTATGCAATATATATAATATGCAACAATATATACAATTATAATAATCATATATATAAAACACAATATAATAATCTTACTGGGAAAGAGTTCTGCTTAATAACATTAAAAGGAACATTTTCTTAGGACTTTTTGGAAAATACAGAGCAAAATAGGAGATGCCTGTGGGCTTTATGGATACCCAGACTTGGGTTTGAATCCTGTTTCAGGCATTTGCTCAGTGAGTTTGGGTCAATTATTTAATCTCTCTTGCTCTCTATTTTGTCACTGAAAAATGGGAAGAGTAACACATACTTTTCTGGCTGCTGTGGGGATTAAAAGTCAACAGATTTAAAGTTTCACTTATACAAGATAAATAAGTTCTAGAGATCTGATATAGAAGATTGGGCCTATACTTAAGAACACTGTATTGTACACTTTAAAATCTATTAAGAGGGTAAATCTCATGGCAAGTGTTCTTATCACAATAATATTTTAAAAATAATAATATGTATAAAACAGGTGTCTGATAGATCAAGGGACTTTAATAAACAATAGTTATTATTGATAAAAATGGAAAAACTATATATAAAAATCACCTTTTTTTTTTCTTTCAATGAGAGCAGTGCCAAATTTAGCAAATAACTCTGGTTTTGCAAGGACTCTTGGTTGTGAACTGAGAGACCAGGAGACTGTGGCTTTTTCCAGATTTTGCAAGTGGCTGCTCTGGCTGCAGAGCAGATGGAAGTGCACTTCCTGAGTCTCAGTTTACCTTCTCCCAGCAGTTTATACCCGAGGCTCAGCCTCTGGGGACAGCTTCTTCCTGGGGCTGTGCCCTTCTAAGAGCTGGACCCCACAGAGTCCGGATTTGGATCTCAGCAGCCCTGAGCATTTGTGAACTTTAATTGTTTAAGTTCAGACAAAGGAGTTTATTTACTCCTTTGTGAGTTTAGTGGTGAGGGTTTGATGAGTTGATTTCTACACTTTTAGGATTTTTACCCCTTAATATTTTGTTAGGAAAAATTTCAAACAGAGACAAATTAATTACACAGTGAACCTCCCCATATCTACCTACTGGATTCTACAAGTAACATTTGTGCTTTGTTTTATCCCTTATCTATCCTTCCCTGTATTTATCAAAGACCAATTGATTTTTATTATTAAAACGCATGGAAGGCTGGGCGTCGTGGCTCACGCCTATAATCCTAGCACTCTGGGAGGCCGAGGTGGGCGGAGAGCTCAAGGTCAGGGGTTCGAAACCAGCCTGAGCAAGACCCCGTCTCTACCAAAAATAGAAAGAAATTAATTGACCAACTAAAAATATACCAAAAAAAATTAGCCGGGCATGGTGGCGCATGCCTGTAGTCCCAGCTACTCCGGAGGCTGAGGCAGAAGGATCACTTGAGCCCAGGTGATTGAGGTTGCTGTGAGCTAGGCTGATGCCATGGCACTCACTCTAGCCTGGGCAACAAAGTGAGACTCTGTCTCAAAAAAAAAAAATAATAAAATGCATGGCAGCAGTGGTGTGCTGTTAAATGCTTAAAAACCGGCTCTCCTGGGGGCAAAAGCCCTGGTTTGCAGCCTGTGTTGGTTCTGTACTATAAATATGCCCACTGTGGCCAATATCGGCCTACCAAGATGGTATCATTGAACCCAGAATTGGGGAGAGGTGCATACCGTCTGCTCTCCCGACCTTGTGGGAGCCGGCTCCAGCACACCAGTGTAAGATATTTTATTTTGGTATTCTTTTCTTACTTTTACTGAAGCTAATGGCTGACATAAAGACAGCTGAATGTCTATTTCTCCTCCCCTTCCTGATATCCTTCACTTTAAGACAATCATCTGGGGGTAGCTGAAAGTTGTATTCTTAGCAACTCAGATGGAAGCAGGCTAGACTGCTCCCCAAGGGAACCATAAACTCAACCCTGAAGATTGCTTAGGAGAGCTACCAAGATGGCATTATCTTTTTTTTTTTTTTTTTGAGACAGAGTCTCATTCTGTTGCCTGGACTAGATTGCCATGGTATCAGCCTAGCTCACAGCAACCTCCAACTCCTTGGCTCAAGTGATCCTCCTACCTCGGCCTCCCGAGTAGCTGGGACTACAGGTATGCGCCACTACACCTGGCTAATTTCTCTATTTTTAGTAGAGACAGGGTCTCACTCTTGCTCAGGATGGTCTTGAACTCCTGACCTCAAGCGATCCTCCTGCCTCAGCCTCCCAGAGTGCTAGAATTACAGGAGGGAGCCACTGCGCCCAGCCAAGATGGCATTATCTTATATAAAGATAATGAAAAAGCATTCTTTCCTCTTTTGCTTTTTTAGGTAGATTTCCCCCTCTCTTCCCCTCTCACATAGTTTGCTTTTGAAGGAGTGGGAAGAACCATGCACTCATGTGTAACTCCTGGAAGAAATCTCTGTTCCCAGAAGAAACAAGTTACATTGTCTCTCTCTCCTTCCCACCACTGTACCTTGAGTTTTTATGAAAGTCCATGGTAAGGGAGAATTTTGCTCCAATACCTCTGTAGTTAGATTATTTATGACAAGGTCCTGGGGAAACAATATGTTAAGTGAAATAAGCCAGGCACAAAATGTTCTTACTCATATGTGGAAGCCAAACACATTGATGTCACGAAGGTAGAGAGAAGGATGGTGGTTCTTAGGTGGGAGGGCACACAGGGAGAGGTTGGTTAACAGATACAAAATCACAGCTAGTTAGGAGCCAGTGCTAATGTTCTATAGCACTGTAGGGTGGTGATAGTTAATTTATCATGTATTTTCAAATAGCTAGAAGAGGGAATTTTGAATGTTTTTAATACAAAGACATGATAAACGTTTGAGATGCCTGACTTGCCAGTATACTCTGATTTGATATTACACATTGTACACATGCACCAAAATATCACACCATACCCCATAACTATGTAAAATGATTATATGTCAATTAAAAATTTTTTTAAAACATTTGAAAAAATACTCTCCCCGTTGAGCTTGCCAATAGGGAGAAATGAAGGGTAAGATAGATTCATTCATTCTGTAGCTTTTTCTTTTTCTTTTTTTTTTTTTTGAGACAGTCTCACTTTGTTGTCCAGGCTAGAGTGCCGTGGCGTCAGCCTAGCTCACAGCAACCTCCAACTCCAGGGCTCAAGCAATCCTTCTGCCTCAGCCTCCCGAGTAGCTGGGACTACAGACATGCACCACCATGCCCGGCTAATTTTTTCTATATATATCTTTAGTTGGCCAATTAATTTCTATTTTTAGCAGAGACTGGGTCTCGCTCTTGCTCAGGCTGGTTTCGAACTCCTGACCTTGAGTGATCTGCCTGCCTTGGCCTCCCAGAGTGCTAGGATTACAAGGGTGAGCCACCACGTCCGGCTTTCTGTAGCTTTTTCTTAAGGGTCCCCCGTGTTCCGTGCGCCGTGGCATCAGCCTAGCTCACAGCAACCTCCAACTCCTGGGCTCAAGCAATCCTCCTGCCTCAGCCTCCCGAGTAGCTGGGACTACAGGCATGCGCCACCATGCCTGGCTAAAGAGTGTGATTCTTCTGGAGCTGACGGTCTAGAGTCAGGATGGTGGCAAGCACAGAAACCTTCAGCAGAGAAGGCAACATGTAGGCTGTGTCCTTAACGGTGGAGGAGACAGAGGGGGACAACATTCCAGGCTGAGTACCTCGAAAAGTCTGGAAGCTTAGGAAGAGGCTGGTGCCTCCAGAGACTGCAGAGGGAGCCAGTGAGTGGCTGGGAGGGGGGGGGGAACGGGGGGGGGGGGGCGGGGGGGGGGGGGGGGGGGGGGTGTCTTTAAGTACTTCCCTCACTTTCTTTAGTATTTCCTTCCTCCCCCATCCTTTCTTCCTGAGATAGCCAGAAGCACTCATCTTGGACAAGCTAGAATGGATCCTTTTGCCTCCTCTAGTGCTCCTCCTTCTAATCAGAATTTCCGATGGGACAGTGTGCTTCTGGAATATATCATTTTTATTAATGAAAGAACTAATGAATTTTGGCCATAAACTATCCAGTGATGCACTCATGGGCAAAGCCTGTATGTATTTGAGGAGTTGGGCCAGCAGTGTGGTTTCAAGGTGACCCTATTTATAAAATTAAGGCACCTTACAGCTCCTAAATGAATGTATCCTTCTATCTGCTGTGACACCATCTCTGCGTCTTCTAGAATTTTCACTGGCACCACTCTCAAGCCCCAGCTTGTCCTACAGGGGCCAGACAGACTAGCCAACAGTGAAGTTCTATAATGCGGCTAATCTACAATACTCTCTGCAGCACCAACCCTGCTGGTCTGAACAGGAGTGAAAACCTTTCAGCAGAATAATAAGCAGTGGGAGGTGAAAATTACACCCAGAGTGACCACAAGAAGTGCTTTTCAAATACACAATTGCAAAAGGCACAGTGTGGTTACAGGGTTAGAAATGGAGTCACTTTTTTTTTTTTTTTAAGATCAAGCCAAACCTGAGTCTGAAGCAAACCAGCTATCAGGTATAGTCAGTATGATGCAAAAGGAATGGGCTTTGCTTTGTGAGCAGAGTGGCAAGTACAAACCGTTGGTTAGGCATGAGTCTTTTATTAGACACACGCAGATATACAGACACTAATCATGATCAGATTCGATCTTCTAGTTCATTAAATGTCTTTGAGCTGTATCTAATGTCTACCGTCCTCTGGAGAAATAGAGAAGACTAGGTTGGGTCCTCCACGTACAGGTTCAAAATGAATCCTTGTATTCTAGTATTAATAACATGAGCCTCTTTGGCCTTTCCTTTGGCATCCTATTGTCAAACCCCTTTAATTTCTTTTCTCTGTAATCCTATTCTATTCGCCCCCCATTCCTATTCATATCGTAGTATTCAAAGATGAAAATAAGAAAGAACATTCAAAAATGTCTTCAGGTCAAGTACTATGTAGTATATTACTTTACAGCGAATGCATAATACTCTTTCAATGATATATTGACTTGTGTACATTTTTCATTGTAATTAACACATCTCTAAATTTGTCACTGTTCATCCTCTTGTGGATAACAGTAACTATCCTTAGTCAATCCCTCTATTATATGTGGTTTTAAAAAGTTTATTATTATTTTTGCCTAAAAATGTACTTCATAAGCAGAAACATGGGTTATATATAAGTCCCTGGTTATATAAAGAATTTATATCACTTGATATCCATTAGTATTGCTACTATCAAAAAAAATAGAAAATAAGTGTGGGAGGATAAAAAAGTAAGTGTGGGAGGATAAATAAACAAATAAATATGGAGAGACTGGAACTCCTGTGCACTGTTGGTGGGAATGTAAAATGGTGTAGCTGCTACAGAAAACAGTATGGCAGTTCCTAAAAAAAAAAAAAAAAATGAAAGAGAATTATCATATGATTTAGCAATTCTACTTCTGGAATATATATTCAAAAGAAGTGAAGGCAGGGTTTCAAAAAATGGAAAGCAGGGTGTATTTGTATGCCCATGTTCATAGCAGCATTGTTCACAATAGACAAATGGTGGAAGCAGCCCAATGTCCATCGATATGGACACGCTTGAAGCTCTGACTCAAGGGGGAAGGGAGGGCAAAGGCAATATATGTAACCTTAACATTTGTACCCCCATAATATGCTGGAAAAAATAAATAAAAAGAATGAATAGACAAAATGTGGTCTATACATACAATGGGATATTAATTAGCCTTAAAAAGGAAGGAAATTCTTATATATGCTACAACATGGATGAACCTTGAAGACATTGTGCTAAGTGAAATAAACCAATCACAAGAACACAAACACTTTATATGAGGTATCTAAGGTAGTCAAACTCATAGAAATAGAAAATAGAACAGTAGTTACCAGGCTCTGAGGAAATGAGTATTTGTTTAATGGGTATAGAGTTTCACTTTTGCAAAGTTCTAGAGACTGGTTGCACCGCCGTGTGAGTATATGTAACACTACTGAAATGTACACTTAAAAATAGGATAGTAAATTTCATGTTGCATGTATTTTACCACAATTGAAAAAAAGTTTATAATAGTTTAAATAAAACAAGACCAATTATACAACAACCATTGTCTTATGTCTGTAGCAGATGAGCCAGGCAGAATAGGAAATTCCCAAAGGCCTCTTTTAACACACTAGCCACCACCCCACAGTACTCTCCTCCCCCAGATAGACTTTGGATCTGAGATTCCAGAAGATGCCACTTGGTTCCAATTCTCCAAACTCTGGGATTAAGCCAGGGAAAGAAGCAAACATTTTTAGAAACATAGCGTTTTTATACAGGACAACGGGATTGAGGATTTAGGAATCCCCATTGCAAAGATGAATGCTGAGATACATTTGTATTCTATAATACCTCCATCCAGTATTGTACAGACGTCTGGACCAACTTCTTCCCATGCTGGGGAACAGATGTTCCCTGTTTGTCATTATTTTCTAGTATGTATAATATGTAACTGGTGTTTTTAAAAAAATGTCTCCAGGATTATTTGTTTTCCTTTTCTTTTTTTGAGAGGTTCTTAGCCCAAACTCCTTGAAAATTCAAATATATGTCTGCTGAGTTTCCACTGCCTTATGTTTTTAAAAATCTTTTAGAGAACCCTTCCTGACAGGTGACAGTGGCTGATCAGACAGGCTTGTCCCTAGTCGGGTTCCTACTGGTTACCCAAGCAGGTTACAGTCATCCGACAGTCCATTTTGATGACGAGATAGGGGAACCTCACTGATCTGCACTTGACTTTATCTTCAAGTTGAAAGCCAGAAGCCAACCTGACTTTCTGCCTCTGAAATAGTTGCAGTCGTTGAAGATAATATAGTATTTCTTTCGTGTCTTGGCCCCTGTTGCATTTCTTAGAGAAACTTGGCTGGCTCAAATCGGTCAGTCAAAAAGCTGATCTTGGCCCTTGAAACCACTCTGCAGTTCTCATCTGTAGCTACTTCTAGCTCACCGCCTTTTAAGGGCATAGTCTCCCTTGTGGGAAAAACAGAAAACCACACATAATGCTCCCAAGACCTTCTGCAAATAAAGGACTCACAGGAAAAAGTTCAGGTGGCTTTTTAAGGTCTCACTGTGCTCACTGAGCAGTCTCTGATGACCATCTTTGTAAAACCGCCGCAGAGATTTCCGGTGGCCTGGCAGGACCTTAGGACACTGCCCATCTCAGAGAAGCAAAGCAAAGGGCCTGCAGTCCCGCAGTCCTGCAGAGGGTGCTCCCTGGGACGGACGGACAGACAGTGATTTCAGCCCAGAAGGCCTTGCACGTTAGCTTGGAAATCTAGGTCATGACCTTCATTTCGGGGAAGCCAGAGTGGTGCCTGAAACTGTCCGGTCCCCCGGCACCGTGGACAAGGTCCCCACTTCCCTCCTAGCTGTTACGGTGTGTGGTGCCCAGCTTTAAACAGGAGCAGCTCAGGAATTTTTCTGCCAAGAGATTTAGGTCTGCCAGCCTGGTTGGAACAGGGCAGGTTGGAAGCACTCTTTTGACTTTGACTTTACAACTTATTAGATCGATATGACATGCGATTTTTTAAAGCGCACGCGTGCGAGGGGGCGGGGAGAGCTCCCGGAACCCCGGGCCTCGGCACGCCCGCTCCTGACGGAAACGCGCCCGGGGCAGGGCGCTCCGGGACTCGTGCGGAGCCACAGCCGCGAGGCCTCGTCCCCAAAACGCCGGCGCGCAGGGTGGCGAGTCTGCCCTCTGCGGCCTTCAGCGCCGGGCCGAGGCGCGGCGCGAGCTGCAGGGTCCCACCGGGCCGCGGGACCCGGGACCCGCCAGCCTCCGGCGCCCGCCGCCCCCAGCTCGCAGGCCGGCCGGTGTGGGCGGGGCTCGGGCCGGGGGCGGAGCCTGTCGTGCGGGCGGGGCCTGCCGGCGTGGGCGGGGCGGGGCCGGCCTGGGGGCGGGGCCGGCCTGGGGGCGGGGCCGGCCTGGGGGCGGGGCCGGCGCGGCGCCGGGACTCCCGCGGGACGGCGGGCGGCGCTGGCAGGCGCTGCGGCCCCGCCCCCCCGGCCCGCGCCGGCCCGCCCCGCGCGCCGCCTCCCCAGCCCGCGCCGCCGCGATGGCGGAGGACAGCGAGTCTGCGGCCAGCCAGCAGAGCCTGGAGCTGGACGACCAGGACACGTGCGGGATAGACGGGGACAATGAGGAGGAGACGGAGCACGCCAAAGGGTAGGCGCGGCGCGCGGGCGCCCCAGGGCGCGGCAGGGCGGGCACCGCGCCCCGCCTCGCGGCTCCCGCTCCGGCGCCGGCTCCCGGGCCCCTCGGCCGCTGCGCCCGGCCACGGCTTCGCTGCGGCGCGGAGCCCCGGCGAGGCCCGGGCGGCGCGGCTCGCGGGAGAGGAGGGGCGCGGGCGGCGGGGCCCGGGCTGTCACCTGCGGCGCGCCCCCGCCGGCCGGCCTCGCCCACCCGCGCCGCGTCCGGGCCCGCGGGGCGGCGCGCTGCCCTAGCAGGCGGGCGTCTCGGCGGGAGCGAGGACGGGCGCGACGCCTGCCTTTGTGGCGGCGGCGCCCCTGGCCGCGGCAGCCGCGGGTGGGAAGTCGTCCTCTGCGCCCCGCCGTCCTCCCCGGCGCGCAGACCCTTCCCTCGCCCGCGCTGCCGGCCGGGAAGCGCGCGAACACGCCGGCGGGGAGTGGCGCGGATCGGCGCCCGTGGGCCCGGGGCTGCCCGCCGGCGGCCAGGTGCGCGAAGTCCCGCCTCCCCGGTGGGCCCGGGACTGCCCGCGGGCGGCCAGGTGTGCGAAGTCCCGCCTCCCGGGGCTGCCCGCGGGCGGCCAGGTGCGCGAAGTCCCGCCTCCCGGG
>VSMD01112497.1:0-12963 GCA_008750895.1 Mirza zaza
CATTCTACTTAACAGCAACAGCAAAACTACAGAGGTGGGAAAATAAAGGGAGTCCCAGGGAAGGAAGAGCAGCCTGGCTCAGCTTGGTGGAGAGTGGCAACAGGGACGTCTAAAAGGGGAGGTGAGAATCAGATCCTTCTCAGTGATGCCCAGGATGCAGATGGTGGGATCAGTCTCTTTTTAAAAATTTTTTTAATTATTATGGGTACATGATAGTTGTATGTATTTATGTACTACATATGAAATTTTGATATAAGCCTACAACATGTAATGATCAGGGTAATTGGGAGATCCATCACCTCAAGTCTCATCATTTCTTTGTGTTAGGAGCATTCTAATTCTACTCTTTTCTTTCTTTCTTTATTTATTTTAGACAAGGTCTCTCTCTGTTGCCCAGGCTAGAGTGCAGTGGCGTGATCATAGCTCACTGCAACCTCCGACTCCTGGGCTCAAGCGATCCTCC
This sequence comes from Mirza zaza, assembly GCA_008750895.1. NCBI lineage: Eukaryota > Metazoa > Chordata > Mammalia > Primates > Cheirogaleidae > Mirza > Mirza zaza. The sequence goes on from VSMD01112497.1 coordinate 464, forward strand.
TGCCGCAGCTGGGACTACAGATGCATGCTACTGTGCCTGGCTAATTTTTGTATTTTTTTTAGAGATGGGGTTTCCCTATGTTCCCCAGGCTGGTCTTGAACTCCTGCCCTCAAATGATCCTCCCGCTTTGGCTTCCCAAAGTGCTAGGATTATAGGCATGGGCTACCATATCTGGCCTCTTTTAGTCATTTTGAAATATATAATAAGTTATTATTAACTATGGCTTCCCTATTGTGCTACCAAATACTAGATCTTTTTTGGGGGCGGGGGGAGGGACAAAGTCTCTCTCTGTTGTCTATACTAGAGTGCAGTGGCATCATCATAGCTCACTGCAACCTCCAACTCCTGGGCTCAAGCGATCCACTTGCGTCAGCCTACCAAGTAGCTGGAACTACAGGGGTGTGCCTCCACACCCAGCTAATTTTTCTGTTTTTTTATAGAGATGAGGTCTTGCTCTTGCTCAGGCTGGTTTTGAACTCCTGAGCTCAAACGGTCCTCCCACCTCAGCTTCCCAGAGTGCTAGGATTATAGGCGTGAGCCACCGCGCCCGGCCTCAAATGCTAGATCTTATTCCTTCTATCTAACTGTATTTTTGTGCCCATTAACATCCCATCTCTATCCCACACTCCCTGCTAACCTTCCCAGCCTCTGGTAATCATTGTTTTGTTCTCTGTCTCCATGAGTTCAATTATTTTTAGCTCCCACATACAAGTGAGAACTTACGATATTTGTCTTTCTGTGCCTGGCTTATTTCACTTAACATAATGTTCTCCAGTTCCATCCATGTTGTTGCAAATGGCAGGATGTCATTCTTTTTTATGGTTGAGTAATATTCCATTGTGCATATGTACCACATTTTCCTTATCCATTCATCTGTTAATGGACACTTATATTGATTCCCAATCTTGGCTATTGTGAATAGTGCTGCAATAAACATGGGAGTGCAGACTTCTCTTTGATACACTAATTTCCTTTCTTTTGGATATATACCCACAGTGGGGTTCCTGGGTTATGTGGTAGTTCTGGTTTTAGCGTTTTGAGGATCGTCCATACTGTGGACTCCGTAGTGGCTGTGCTAAATCACATTCCCACCCACAGTGTAGAAGTTCCCCCCTGTCTCCACATTCCCACCAGCATTCATTCCTGCCTGTCTTTTTGATTAAAAAACCATTTTAACAGGAGTGGGATGATATCTCACTGTAGTTTGATTTGCATTTCTCTGATGATTGGTGATGTTGAGCTTTTTCTCATATACCTGTTGGCTGTTTGTTGGCATGGAGATTCTTGAATGGGAGAATGACGCTGTGGGAAGAGGTATTCAGGTACACTGGATGGAAGGGTGAGGGCATGATTTGCAGGGCAGGGTGAAGGATTCCTCAGTGAAGATACAGCCACCACCATTGTCAGGGCTACAAAGCTGGTTCCTTTCAGGTTACAGTAAAATCATATTAGAATAATTACGCCTTTGTTGTAGTATGGTTCTTACTGGGAACTCAAACCTAGATGAATATTAGCCCCTTCTTTTCTTCATCCCCTGGAAGGGCGTGCATACCCCTATTTCACAGAGGGGGATCCCGAGACCAAGCTCTCTGGTAGCGAGGGCTGAAATTACGCCCAGAGCGTGGCCTGGTGCTGTGCTTGGTGCAGGGGTGGTGGGGGGAGGACGCACACTCCTCCACACAAGCGCACCCCTCCTGGGTCCTGGGGGCAAGTCTGCTGGTGTTCACCAGCCAGGAAAAGACATCCAGGTCAGGCACGAAGGCGCGTGTCCCGGGGTTTGAGGCGGGCACCTTCCCTGGAGGAGCTGGGGCAGGCTGGTGAGCGGAGAGGGGAGGGAAGGGTGTGCCAGGCTGTGGGAACAGCGAGAGCCCATCTGGTGGTGGGCGAGCTTGGGCAGTGGCAGGTGGGTGAGGCGGGCCATGCCAGCTGGCCAGGTCACACGTGGAGCATAAGACGCTGGCTGGAGGCGTTTGTCACTGCATCCTGGGTCCCATCGTCACTGCATCCTGGGTCCCATCAGTCATCCACCTGTGAGCCTAGGAGGCCCAGTGACTGCTGTGAGAAACCATTCCGTGTCATATGAAACCCTGAAAGATTGTTAAGGAGGAGAAATGGTGCTGTGAAAATCTGGTGAGTCACCACCTGCAGCCCCGTGGTGCCCAGGGTGCCGCCTCGGTTCGGCAAACACAGCCGCCCCAGCTCTCCGCTGCGGCTCCCGGGCCCCCGCCCTGCCCTGGGCTAAGTGGTGTCTGGTGTCTCATCACACCCAGAGATGCCCTTTGTTCCTTGAGAGTAGTTCTGTGTGTTCTATACTTGCAGAGACACAGGCTGAATTCATTCTCTAGGTGTTACAAATAGGGAGCTCAAGTCCCCGTGAATGACCTGCCTGAGGTCACTTGATGGGTTAAGGGCAGCAGCAGACCAGAATCCAGACCTCCAGACTTGCTCTGCAGGGCAATGTCTTCAAGAAGTCAAGCTCCATCCTTTCCTTACTGTGTGACTTTAAGCAAATTCTCAGCCACTCTGGGCCTTAACCACTCAGTTTCCTTATCTGCAAAAGGGGGCTGATAATAGTACCCTCCCTTGGAGATTGTTGTCAGGATTAGATAAAGTGATGCTTGGTCAGTGTGGACTGCTGTTATTTTTGTAGAAGACCTCAGGGCCTGCCCAGTCCTCTCCAAGGTCTGGCTTGGCCAGGTGGCCTCTGCTCTGACCAGCTGTGGTCCCCTAAAAGCTGTTGGTGGCCACACTGTCAGCGTCATCCTGGCTGCTCTTTCCATTCCTTTTTGTACCTATGCGTTTGTCATGAGTCATCAGTTAAGTCAAAATAATTTAATGTCTCAATTTGGCAACTATGTGTCATTTGATTGTATTCTATTTTGGGTTTACTTTTGATTTAAATTAGGTATAGGATTGTTTTTTCTTTTTCTCTTTTTTTTTGAGACAGGGTTTCAAGCTGTTACCCAGGCTGGAGTGCAGTGGCATGTGTCATCATAGCTCATTGCAACCTCAAACTCCTGGGCTCAGGTGATCCTTGTGCCTCAACCTCCTGAGTAGCTGAGTCTACGGGCACATGCTGCCATGCCTGGCTAATTTTTCTATTTTTTGTAGAGACAAGGTCTTGCTATTTTGCCCAGGCTGGTCTCAAACTCCTGGCCTCAAGTGATCCTCCTGCCTTGGCCTCCCAAAGTGCTAAGATTACAGGCATGAGCCACTGTACCTAGCAGCCTAAGCATGTTTTTTCTTAAAGTGGTTGACTGGCTGCCAGGATGGAGCAGGATTTTTTTTTTTTTTCCCAGTCAGGGTCTCACTCTGTTGCCTGGCTAGAGGGCATAGCTCACTGCAGCCTTGAACTCCTGGGCTCAAGTGATCCTCCCACCTCAGCCTCCTAAGTAGTTGGGACTACAGGTGTTCATCACCACACCTGGCTAATTTTTAAAAGTTTTTTTAGCGTATTATGGGGGTACAAGTGTTAAGGTTACATATATTGCCCATGGCTTCCCTCCCCCCCTCAAGTAAGAGCTTCAAGCGTGTCCATCCCCCAAACTTTTAAAAGTTTTTTTATAGAGACAGGGTCTCACTATGTTGCTCAGGCTGGTCTTGCACTCCTGGCCCCAAGAACAATCCTCCTATCTCAGCCTCCCAAAGTGCTGGGATTACAGGTGTGAGCCAGAGTGCCTGGCCTAGCCTTGTAGATGTTCTCTTTTTTTTTTTTTTTTTTAGACAGAGTCTCACTTTATTGCCCAGGCTAGAGTGAGTGCCATGGCGTCAGCCTAGCTCACAGCAACCTCAGACTCCTGGGCTCAAGCAATCCTGCTGCCTCAGCCTCCCAAGTAGCTGGGACTACAGGCATGCGCCACCATGCCCGGCTAATTTTTTCTATATATATTTTAGTTGGCCAATTAATTTCTTTCTATTTATAGTAGAGATGGGGTCTCGCTCTTGCTCAGGCTGGTCTTGAACTCCTGAGCTCAAAGGATCCGCCCACCTCGGCCTCCCAGAGAGCTAGGATTACAGGCGTGAGCCACCGCGCCCGGCCGATGTTCTCTTTCATGTTCAGAACCACCTATTAGTTGGATCATGTCCTCATTTGTTTTTGAGGGATATTCAAATACCATATAATTCACATTTTAAGGTATATAATTAAGTGGTTTTTAGTATATTCACAAGATTATGTAACCATTGCCACTATCTGATTCTAAAACATTTTCATCATGCCACACAAAATCCTGTACCCAATTAGCAATCATGCCCTATTTCCCTACCTCCCCCATCCCCTAATCCACTATAGATTTGCCTATTCTGGACATACATTTCATGTATATGGAATGTACAGTATTTGTCCTTTTGTGACTGTCTTCTTTCACTTAGCAGAGTGTTTTCACAGTTTATCCATGTTATATCCTGTGTCAGAAGTTCATCCCTTTTCATGGCTGAATAATATTCCACTGTATAGAGTTACCACACGTCCTTTATCCGCTCATCAGTTGATGGACATTTGGGTTGTTTCCACTTTCGGGCTATTGTGCATAATGCTGCTGTGAACATTCGTGTACCAGATTTTGTACGAGCCCTCGCTCTCGCTTTACTGAAGAGGAAACTGAGGCTGGGGTCGAGGAACTTGCCTGAGGTCCCACAGCAAGAAGGAGGTGGCCCAAGAAAAGCCTCAGTCTGGATCCTAAGGAAGAGATCTTCCTTTTTAGGTCTCCGTCTCTTCTTGTGTCGTTAGAATGTGTCCTGAGTGTTGGAGTATGACGGCCACTGGCGGGAGGGCCCAATGGGCAGCTCTGTTCTCTGAGGCAGGCTCTCTGCAGTAACGTTATTTCTTAGAGAGAGAAGTTAGGGCTTCTGCCATAGGTCCGTGAGAAAGCACCTCTGAGATTCCGGATCCGTGTGGGCAGCATTTGTCGGGAGGGGGCTGCCTGCTGCGCTTCTCATCGGCGCCTGCGAGCTTGCCCCCGGCGGGATGTGTTCCCCACGTCCAGGCAATGCCCACGTCCCCTGACCAGCCTTCCTGGCATTAGACAGAAACGTTCCCCAGGGGTAGCTGGATGTTAGGAATGTGCTACTTTCTGTAAACTCAGAGTATTTCTAAGAAGTCATAAGTGCTTGTTGCAAACATCTCACACAATAAGTAGTCTATCAAGTAGAAAGTGAAAGAAGATAACCCCACCCACTGGCACATTCAAGCCCCCACGTACCGGAAGACACACCTCCCTGAAGTGCCTTGCTGCCCTTTCCCTAACTACCCTCCCGAGCCCAGTGTTAAGTGTTAATGTGGTGAAATGTTCTGGACGCCTGTGGTCCCCGGTGGTGAGCTCTTCCTCCTGTGACCTTTTCTCTGTGGGTGGCATGACTCAGGAAACTGGCTTGGAAACACTGCACTAGAGCAGGAGTTAAACACCAGAAAATCCCCCCACAGACCTGGCAGTAGTTGTCTCTGGGGAAAGGGATTTGTCCAGAGGGAGCAGGGCCTGGCTGCTTTTGTCTTGAGGCTTTCAGAGCTGGTCAGCTCTGTAAGCACTGTGCACAGATTGCTTTGCTAAAGTAATGCCTAATTGTGCCCGGTGACGGGAGGCACAGCCCTTTGGTGAGTAGCCGTTTTGCTCACTCCCTGAGTTCTGTGTGTCTCCGCTTTGGAGACCAGGTGGGATTTCAGAGATTGGCAGCCCCAGGCACAGGAGGCCCAGCTGGTCATGTCGGTGCTGTTCGCAGTTCCACTTCTTACAGCAGGATGCCAACGCTGAGCCCCCGGCTTTTGAGTACCCCTGAAGGTGCTGGGAGGGTCATCTTCTGGAAGGCGGTTCTCGCTCTGCCTGGTAGACCCAGGTCTCAGTTTTCATTTTCATGTTCTAGAAAAATCTCTTTTTTCTATGCCAGCCTCTTGAATGAGAGCCCCATCCCACCCAGCTTCTCTGTCTGATGCTCGCACACGATCCCACATCTTACTCTGTTAAACTGAGCTCTCATGGGGTTTGAACTGCCTGGGTTCGAATTTTAACTCTTCTCTCTACTCACCGTGCCTCAGTTTCCACAGTGCCAAAATGGGGATGAACAGGGTAGTACCCACCTCAGGGCATTGTTGTGAGGATGTGTACAGTGCTCAGAAAGGTCTCAGGCATATAGTGAGTGTCAGATAGGGGTGAGCTAGTATTATATTGCTTCTGCTTTTAAAGGCTGGCTTCTGCCCATGGGAGGAAGAGTTAGCCTAGTGTGGCACAGATTGATGGAATGCCATGGAAAGACCGTGGGCCTTCAGGTTGGCCTGCCCTGGGTTCAGATCCCAGCTCTTTGCTCACCAGCAATGTGAGGTGGAGTAGCCACTTCACCAAGCCTCTTATCCCCCATTGCAGTGTGAGTTCGAGCCTGTTCTAAGGCAAGGAAGATTCTGAAAGGTTTGACTGCAGCTTGCAGTCCCTCCTCTTTAATAGGAGCATTGCCCAAAGAGCCTTTGCTTCGTAGACTTATGAAGTCACAGCATGTCCAGCCTGGTTGAGGCCCCCAAAATCAGCTAGTCCAAACCCTTACTTTGTAGACAAGGGCACAAAACCCCTGGAGACGTTTCCCTGAGACCCCATGGCTGATAGTGAAGGGGCAGGGATGAGAACTTGAGGCTCCTGAGTCCAGCTCAGGGATGCTTTCACGCAGAGGGTCATGTGTGCCTCACGTGAGCCAGAAATGTGGACGAGGCAAGAGAGAAGAATGAAGGGCCTCTCTCTGTGGCTCTGTGCTGAAATGGTTGGCCCTGCAGGGAAGCAGGAGGTGCACGGGGCAAACAAGCTTTCCTGCAGGCCTGTACTAAGGGCAGGGCAGCCAGCTCTCAGTGAAGGGGAGTTGCTGTCATTATCACCTATTATCATCATCAATCTGGGTAGAGTAACCACAGCTGGAGGAGGCCTGTGCCCCCATGCCAGAGTGGCTTAAGTATCAGAACCCCCTGGAGGGTTGGTTAAAACACAGGTGCCTGGGCCCTACCCCCAGAGTTTCTGAGTCTGTGGATCTGGGTTGGGGCCTGAGAATTTGTATTTCTAGCAGGCTCTGGGGTGATGCTGATCTGTGGGCCTGGGAACCCCACTTTGAGAGCCATGGCACTGGACAAGCCCTTGCTACTCGCTGTGGTCCTTGCACCAGCTTGGTAGCCATGCAGCACCTGAGGCCCCACCTCAGACATGTGGCACGAGAATCTGCACGTTAGCGGGATCCCCAGGTGCCTCCCTGGCACAGTGTAGTTTAAGAGGCAGTGGGATAGTGTATGTTGGAATCACATGGGGAGCTCTCAACCTCGCCCAACCCCCAAGCCCCAGCCCTTGCTAGTTAAGTCAGAGTTTCTGGCAGTGAGACCCGGGCATCAGGACTCTATAAAGCTCCCCAGTGTGTGGCCAAGTCAGAGCACTGCCATCCAGAGTCCCAGATGGGAGCTGGGAGGGGTCTCAGAGATGATCAGCTAAAACCCTGACGTTTTACTGAGATGAAAACCAAGGGCATAGAGCCAAAAGGTCCTGCCCAAAGTCCCACAGCCAATAAGTGACAAATCCAGGCTCCTGATCTCGGGTAGGTCTTTCATCAGCTCTTTTGATCTAAGTCCCCCCTTGTATCGCTCCATGGTAATGCAGTGTACCAGTGTTCTTGGAAATCCACTGTAAATCGTGGAAGATCTGTCTGCTTACTGGAAAGACACCTCCCACTTTGTTTCAATGTGGCAGACCGTCCCATACCCTAAGGAGGCAGTGCAGCCTGGTGACTTGGGGCATGTGCTCAAGCCCGGCTCTACTGCTTACCACCCAACGCCTGTGGCTCTGTGCCTCTGTTCCTCCTCTGTAAGACAGCAGTGGTGATAACAGTGCCCATCTCATGGGGGTGTCGTGAGGATTCGATGAAGTCATGCATGGCAATGCTGAGATCACTAACTCGCAGGTAGGAAGCACTTTGCAAATGTTTTTCATTACTTTATTAAGTGGGTGACCTTGAATAAGTCATGTGACTTTGAGAAAATTGTTTAACTTTTCTGTGACTCAGTTTCCTCATCTGTTAAATAGGAGTCAGCATATGAGTGACCTTAATAGGGTGGTTGTGAGGAATAGAGGGAATATAAGTCTGAAGCCTCAACACAGCTTCTGGTATACAGCCGGCGTCAGTCAGTGGCTGCAGATGTGTGTTGGAGACTGAGAGCCTGCATGGGAGAAAGTTCTGGCCAGGCCAGAGTCTGGGCTGGATTGGTCTTAAGGGGATTCTCCAGAACACTGGGGATTGAAGGTCCTAGGGATGCTTTTGCCTGGAGAGAAACGTATAATGTTCCGTGGTTGCCAGTGGCCGCGGGAGGGGTAACGGAGGGTTTAGTAGGTACAGAGGTTCGGTTGTGTAAGATGCAAGTCCTAGAGGTTGGTTGCACAATAGTGTGAATATACTTAATGCTGCTACTAAACTGTACATGTAAAAAAAGTTAAGATGGTAAATATTTTTTAAAGACTTAATTTTTAAAGCGCGGTTTTAGGTTCACAGCACAATTGACAGGAAAGTATAGAGATTTCTTAATACACTCCCCCACCTCACGTGTGCATAGCCTCCCACATTATCAGCGTCCTGCACCAGAGTGGGACATTTGTCACAACTGATGAGCCTACGTGGCCATGTCATTATCACCCAAAGTCCATAGTTTACATTAGAGTTCACTGTGAGTGTTGCACTTTCTGTAGGGTTGGATGAGCGTATAGCAATGTGTGTCCAACATTATAGTATCATAATATTTTCACTGCCTTAAAAACCCTTTGTGCTCTGCCTGTTCATCCTTCCCTCTCCCCACTAACCCTGGCAACCCTGATAAGATAGATTTTATGTGTATTTTTGCCACATTTAAAAAGAAAAAAAAGATTTTGATGTCCTTCATGCAGAAGAGGGGACAGGTATACTACATGTGACAAAAGAGGGTGGCAGGACCAGTGGGTGGAGGAAGGGTGGCAGTTATTAACGTGGTCCATGAAAGAACTCTCTAGCAGTTAAAACCGTTCCATGGAAGAGAGAATGAGCCTCCATCACCGGTGTTTGAGGAGAACTCTCTGAGCTCCGGTGGAGACCCTGGAGAGTTTCAGGTCTCGGGTGGGAGGCTGCATTACTCGGTGTCTCTTGAGTTTGCCTGTTGACAAGTGTCCGCAAGAAGCACTTGCGGACACTTGTTAAAAACACACACTCCCTGGCACCATCGCAGACCCGCTGAGGCACACTATCTGGGGAGGGTGCAAGGACCAGCCTCTCCGGATGATTCTTACTGGGAGGTTTGGGAAACGTGGGCTCAGTGCCCCTTGTCTCCTTCTAACCCTGTGATTCCATGAAGATTCTGCGTGGCAGCAGGTCACACTGGCCACGGATTTCCTCCGCTGCATTTGGGAGCTTTGGCCAGAAGCCCTTGTGCCCCCACCCCCAGCCTAAGCCCCTGACACCCTCATCTGTGGGCCCGGTGACTTGGCTGGCAGAGGGCTCCATGACCCTCTGTGCTTCCCACTTTTGGGCCTTGTTACCCTTGCCCACCTCTCGGCAGGGACCGCCAGGGGTCAGAGTTCTGTTTTTGTAAGTCGCACAGCTAGCTTGACCCAGCACTCCTGACTTCGACCTGAATGTTCTGCTTGCTTTTTGAATTTTGCTTGTTCTGACTTGGTTCTGCCCGCCAGTTACTGTTCATTAGGCATTCATTAGAAGTAATGAGATTAGCTTTAATAAAGGACCTGAGTGATTTGAATAAAAGCCTTCTCTATTAACACAAAGTACTGTTCTCATTAAGAGGTTTGGGGACATGCAGTTTGGACTTCTCGCAATAATAATTATAATTATTAGGATCAGTATGTCTGTGTTTATTGTGCTGTGTTCCCCGAAGGATATTCTGTTCTCTGCAGCCCAGAGAGCAGCTGGGGGTGCTGGGGGAAGGCGTGCTTGCATCCAGCTGTCATCACATGGCGACACAGGAGTCTGGTGTCGCTCCTTGTAGTTGATTAACCCCCACCCCAACCCCCAGCCCCTGCTGGGGTGTGTGGACATGCACCACTAAGGAGCACTAAATGATTCCAAAGCCCAGAGACTTCCTTTCTGAGTGTTCATGGCGTAAGGGTTAAAGCTCTCAGCAATTGCAGGAGAAGGCAGAGCTCGAACGTGGGTTCTCAGAGCAGGTGAAGGTCTTTGGGGCCTTTGCTCATGCCGTGGCTCACCCCTGGGTCGCCTTCTCTTTCTCCTCTCTGTAGAGTGACCCAAAACATCCCGATTTGCCTAGGACTGAGGAGGGGTTCCCGGGATGCAGGATTCTCAGTGCTAAAAGTAACTAAGTCCCGAGCAAACTACCCACTGGCCCCCTACTTGAATCTTAGGTCTGGAATTTTTGTGTTCAGATTCTTTGGCTCCCATCCCCTTAACAAAATGACCGTGGACAATTTACCTACCAATATGGGCCTCACTTCCCTGCTGGGAGGGGCCCGGCCCCCAGCTACATCCTGGCTGTGTCCTCTGGAAGCAGTGCTGTCTGCTTCCGTAAACCCAGGGGCCCAGCATTGAACTTGGCTCAGCTCATGGGGGCTTTTCTCTTCCATGAACAGGTATAATGAGTATAGATGGTGCCCAACCTCTGAGTTAGACCTGCAGAGGAATTTCCTAAGAACACAAGGTGACTGGCTCATGCAGAAGGCTGTGAGCCTCCTTTCCCCAGAGGTATCGGGGGTTATTGAGGGCTCTAAACTGGAAAGGCCTAAGGAGTTTGTAGCCAAGGCCCCAGTTTCCCATTGGGGAGCTCAGAATAGACTCCCCTTTCTCCGGCCTGTCCTTGAGGCAGACACCTGGGCATGTTGTTGACTCAAGGGGCAGTATAGCAGAGTGGTTAGGATCCCTGGCTTTCTGACTGGCCTAATCTAGGTCCAAATCTTATCCCTTCTCTACTTTTAGCTGTATGACCTTGGGAAAGCCACTTAATTGCTATTTCCTCATGTGTAGAGAGGAGATAGTTCTTGTGACACCACACATGTGAAATAGTAAGTGGTATTGTTTATGGTTATTATTATTATTATTATTGGAGATAAGGTCTCATTCTATTGCCCATGATAGTAGCTGGGTCTATAGGTGATTATCACCATGCCCAGCTAATTTTTAATTTTTTTGTAGAGACAGGATGTCACTATGTTGCTCAGGGTGGTCTCACTCCTGGCCTCAAGTGACCCCCCCCTGCCCCGGCCTCCCAAAGTGCTGGGATTACAGGCGTGAGCCACTGCGCCTGTCTGTGGTTATTATCTCAATCCCGCAGGGCATGGACATGAAGTATATTGCTCCTGTGTGCAGATGGGAGTATAACTAGGCAAGGTTGAGGTTAGTTCGAGAATGTCTGGGTACCTGGATCTCGATATTCTTGTTCTAGGGACCGTGGAGATCATGGGCGTCTCCTCGCAACGGGGCCAAGAGTCCACATGCTGAGTTAGTGGCTGGTGATGTGGCCGGGATGAGGGGTGTTTGTATCACATCCCGACAGGGCTCTTTTGCAGGACTCCTGGGTGACCTTTGCCATCAGTGGCAGCCAGACTGTACCAAGTAGGAGCTTTGTGGTGCATCCCTCCACATGCACGCCAGCCGCCGGTAAGGCAGTACAGGGGTCACAGAATGGAGGGAGCAGATGAAATACCCAGGAACAAAAAAAATCATGAGAAAGTCGCAGGACACAATGCAGATCAGTGCCTGGCACACAGTAGGGCTTTGATCGCTATTTGTAGAGAGTGAATGAAAGAAGCGGGCAGTGGGGGCGGCATTCTGGGCCCTCGGCGTCCTCCCGTGTCAGGGTGATGTGTCCTGTGCGTGTTGGCCAGTGATGCCTCAGAGGGCCTGTACGCTGCCTGACTCGAAGACTGGAAGAGTGGGAGGTGTAAGAGTGGGCTGACATTTCTGGGATGCTCTCCTTGGGGAAGACAGGCTGCTTTGAGGACCCTCTGGAGTAACTTGCAGGGCTTCACGGCTTTGTGTCTCTTCTCCCTTGGTCGTGAGCGCTTTCTCTCCCTGCTGTGGGGGGCAGGGGTACCGGCGTCCTGCAGCTCCGCCTCCCAGCCCTGCCCTAGTCCAGCGCAGGCGCCCTGCGTTTCTTGGGTCTACTTGTCTCTGTTTCTCTTGTTGATGAGGAGGACCTAGTTGTCCTCAGTTCATCCTTGAATTGCTTAAGTCATTTTTTCCAATAAAAGTTAATTCTGGCCGGGCGCGGTGGCTCACGCCTGTCATCCTAGCACTCTGGGAGGCCGAGGCGGGAGGATTGCTCGAGGTCAGGAGTTTGAAACCAGCCTGAGTGAGACCCCGTCTCTACTAAAAATAGAAAGAAATTAATTGGCCAACTAATATATACAGAAAAAAAAAATTAGCCGGGCATGGTGGTGCATGCCTGTAGTCCCAGCTACTCGGGAGGCTGAGGCAGGAGGATTGCATGAGCCCAGGAGTTTGAGGTTGCTGTGAGCTAGGCTGATGCTACGGCACTCACTCTAGCCTGGGCAACAAAG
>VSMD01112510.1:0-15289 GCA_008750895.1 Mirza zaza
GGCACAACCTCAGTTTGCGTGGGTGTGAGGAGTGTTTGAATTGGAAGGTCGGCCCACATCTCCTGAGAATGTGTTAATCTGTTGAAAGATCCCCACCTCTGGTTTAAGAAGGGAGATTTATGCAGAAGAGGAGGAGGAAGTGGAGACAGTCCCTTCAGAAAGCATGACCACTCAGGACATGTTCCAGGCATATGACTTGCTGCCAGATTTTCTAAGCCTCCAGTTCTTCTTTGGGGAGCTCAAGATTTTGAAATAGCTAGGATCAAAAGAGAAATCTCTTTCACTGTGGGTAAAAAGCCCACAGAAAGCCTCATCTGTGCCTGCCACTACAGTGCTGAAGACAGGAAGGGAAAGGGCAGGCCACCAGTCAGCACCGCTGACACACGCACGGTACCGGGGAGGAAGAGGTTCTGCACCAGTAGGCTCGTGGAGAACGGGGGCTTTTCCCCTAGAACTACGGCAGCATCACCCTGTGGGACAGCTGTTTCAGGCGCCAGAAGGACTTAGCCCCCTGGGCCCATCCGGGGCTTGGTTTCCTCAATGTGGCGATTCAATGCAGGTATCTTGAGATTAACAAACCCATAACTCATGATATTTACAGCGGAGAATAGCTACCACATCTTGTCCAAGGTGATTGTCAAGTAAGTTTCAGATTCATAAAACCATGGGCTCGTAGATCTAGGAAATACCTCAATGTTAAAAATTAAGCCCTTGTGTAATTGTTTTGTTTGCATTGTTTTAATGGATAGAGAAATCAAGTCCCAGAAAAATTAAATTGCTTGGCAGCCCATCCAGCCTGCCCTGCAGACCCCACTCTGGTCCTCCTCCTGTGGCTTTGTTCCCACAGGGTAAAGAGTCCACAGGTGCCAGGGGGCATGCCCACTGGACCCAGAACCCTGAAACTCCCTGTGCAAATGGCGTAAAGCCTGCTCCCAGGGCCTGAGTGGGCCTCTTTCCTGGGTCAGGGTGGCCTGGATTGTTAGTGTCCACCCACGGCACATGAGGCCCCAGGGAAAACGGGAGAGAGGACAAGGGAACAAGCCACAGGCCCTGAGCTCTGCACCACCACAGGCCAGTGTGAGAATCCAAGGAGCCAAGAAGCTGAATCCAAGTCATTGTTTGAATCCAGGTCATTGTTTAGCAGTTTGTTAGCTTGGTTTATAACTTGAAGTACTGAGACACAAATAGCACGAGGAAGGTACTCGAAGGCACTCTCTCAGGGCCTCTCCCCCAGCTCACCGTGACACACACTCAGCTCTCTGAGCAGGCCCTGATGTGAAGGCTCAGATGTGTCCACACCAGAGCCTTCCTCTTGGCTTTGTAGTTTAGTAAATGTCGGAAGAGATACAGCTTACTGCAGCCAGAGCCCACAGTCCTGAGTCATGGTGAGTTGCAGGGAGCAACTGCAGGCACAGCACCTGGTCAGACGGCAATCCAGGCACACAGCTCAGCCGTCTGTTCTCCTTTTCCACCGGGGCTCAGGGCTCCCCAGTGTCTTTGGTCTTGACTGATACTGACCTCCAAGTCAGTCCTCTTGCAGCTACTCGGGAAGCAAAAGGAGGAAGGGAGAAGCGAGAAGGAAGGAGACAGAAGAGGGGTACAAAGCACTCATGCTCCATATTCCAGGAAAGAAGCAATGAGCAAGAAACAGCTTCTGTCCTCATGGTGCTAACATTCTAAGGCAGGGGGGCAGCAAATTTTTCCTGTAAAGGGCAATATAGTGAATATTTTCAACTTTGCAGGTCATACAGTCTTGGTTGCAGCTACTCAACGTGCTGTTGCGGCACGGAAGCAGCTGCAGACAGTACACAAAGGAATGGGCACGGCCGGGCTTGGCCCATGGACCGCCCTGTGCCCACCACTACTCTAGCAAGCAGACAGAGGTTAGTGTGGAGGGACATCAGAAACAGCTCGGGTGCCTTTTAGGGAGCCCAAATACCACCTGTTCCCTTTCCTCTGTTTTATAGTCAGGACCTCAAGTAACTCCAGTTTGGCTGGGACAGCAGATGTTCAAAGGTAAATCCAAAGACAGAGACTGGGAATGATTTGCATGCTCAGAAACTATAATTTTAGATCTCCAATCTTGATTGAGGCCCCAGAGTACAAGATAATTCTTAGCAATAACCACCGACAGCAGCCAGCCTGCGGAGGGTGTGGCTGAGCCTGGGTTTGCTCCTGGCTCTCCCAGCCACCTCGTTCATGCGACAAGATGACAAGACGTTTTACAGGCACAGCATCAACTCCCACCTAAACCAGGCAGCTGAGGGCCGGGCTCCAAACATCCCTGCTCGCTCCCTCGGCTGACTAAGAAGTTCTATAGAAACAAAATGGCAAAGATAGTAGGTTGATTAATTTTTAAATTTGGGCTCCTGGGCAAAAATTTCAGGGAAGAATCAGGAAATCTGTATTTATTCTTAGTCCTTGCTTTGGAGAGGAGCTCTCTGTGTCGGAGTGTTCAGTGGTATTTATCGCTATAAAGATGAGCTTCAAGAACTACAGAATGATAAGCAATTATAAGGTAACTTTACACTTTTTGTTATTTTAATTGTCCTCTGTGCTCCCTCTCTGAGATTCTGAACTGATTAATTTTCCTGCTCTGGTTAAAGGCATGACTCTTCTCCCTATCCTAGAGGTTTAAAACCTCAGAATCTCCTCTTCCTCCTCCTTTAACCCTCCCCCACCCCCCACATTCTGCCATTTGCCAAATCACTGCTTCCAACACCACAAAGGCTTTCCCAACTGTCCCTTGTGCCTTGCTGCTATCACAGCCCTTTCTCTGGTACAGGCCCTTACTACCTCCTGCCTGGCAGATGTTCCAGCTCCCAAGTGGACCGGGCTGTCCTCTCCCACATCTGTGGATACTACACTCTGCTTCTTAAAATTCAGCTCTTGAGGTCTGTTCAGGAACCATTACTAGAAGCCAGGCACTGTGCTAATCACCAGGATACAAGAAAAAGGCCCCAGCACCACTCTGGTCAGGAAGTTGTCCCAGAAATTCATCAGGGCAATGATGGGAGAAGGAAAGAGAAGGAGAGAGAGATCAAGAGAATATCAATAAATAAATCATAGGAGCTCAAAGAAAGTGCATTCAACCCTGACTAGCTGGAAGTAGGAGGGAATAGGGAAGGCTTCCCAAAAGGATCATTCACTTACTCAAGTTTTCAATGGTTCCCATAACCTATACAACTAAATACAAAACCCTCACCTTGGCATTAAATGACTTTTATGATTTGGTCCCAACCTACCCTTCCAGTTTGACCCCATGTCAGTCCACAATCTAGCCAAGCCAAACCCCTAAATTCTGACTCTCCTTTTCCTCTCTGTCTTTAATCATTCTCTTCCATCTGCCTAGAATATCTTTCTCCCTAAATTTCACTTTTCAAATTTGTATTAAGCATTAACAACTGGTTATTTACATGGAAACATAGTTTTTAATTCTGTATCAAACCATACACATAAATAAATTCTAAGTGGATTAAACTATGTTTTTAAAAAAAGTAATTTTATGTAGCAACTTTTAGAGTTTGAAACAATCACAGATTTATAGAAAAGCTGCAAGTGTAATAGAATTTTATCTTAAACCATTTGGAGAAAGCTGCCAACCTGAAGCCTCATTTCCCTTGAATAGTTTGTATATTTCCTACAAACAAGTACATCCTCCTACATGATCACAATACAACCATCAACATCAGGAAATTAACATGGATCTATCATCACCTCCTAATCCCTAGACTCCATTCAAGTCTCAGCAACTGTCCCAATAATGCAATGTCCCAATAATCCTTTATAGCAAAAGGATCCAGTTCAGAATCACATTTTGCATTTAGCTGGCATGTCTTTTTGATCTTCTTTAGTTTGGAACAGCTCCCCAGTCTTTTGAAGGTGATCAGCTAGTTATTATATTTTGTAGTGTTATTCAAGGTGTCTTTGTCTGATATTTCCTCCTAATGAGATTCAGGTTATTCATCTTTAGCAGGAATATCTCAGAAATGCTACTGTGTTCTTTCCATCGCATCCTATTAGACGGCATGGAATTTTGATTTGACCCATAACTAATGATGTTGACTTTTATCACTTGATTATGGAGATGTCTGCCAGGCTTCCCCACCATAAAATTATTCTTTTCCTCTTTGTAATTAGTGTTTTGCGAGGAGGTACTTTAGTGCTATGTAAATGATCACATTCCCCATCAAATGCTTAATATATTCATTTACTTACTTACAGATTCATGGTTTCCTATTGTATTCAAGGGATTTCATTCTTTACTATGTTATTTCTTTTAGTTCTCAGTTTACCCCTGATTTAGCCAGTGGAAATCCGTCAATATGGCTCTTGTGTCCTTTTGACATGTTCCACACCATTCTTTCAGCACTACTTGCTTTCTGGCACAACAAGATGTTCCAGGTTCATCTTGCCATTTCCCAACCTGGAATCAACCATTTCCCCAAGGGCTCTGCTTCCTCTTAGGGAATATACTATTTTGAAGCCAACATGTGGGCTCTCTCAGGGGATAGTTAGACAGTATGTATTTATGTATGTATGTGTAGGTAGATAATTGGTAGATATCCATTTACATCTATATTTATCTCTCTCTATATCAATGTATACATACATCAACAATCATGAATTCACACTGATACCTCCAATTCTAACCCAACACCACAGGGTTCACTTTCATCTTCTCCTTTCCCATATATTTAACTCCCTTTCTCACTATCTGTAATACATTTATACATGTATTTACCTATTTAACCAATCCCACTGGATGTAACTCATCTCCCATCTCACCTCCCCACATAGACCCACCTCACCTCACTAGGGCTCTGATACTCACGCCTTCCTCTCCATGCTCAGGCTCTGACTCCCATCCTGTGCCACCCCCACCACATCGATACCCTCCTCACCCTGATTAGGGTCTGACCTTCCACACTAAGCCGCCTTCCTCCACGGGCACCCTCCTCGCCGCACTTGGGCAAGGCCGCTGAGGCTCCCCCTCAGCCCCACATGGGCACCTGCCTGCTTCTACCCCACCTAACAGCCTTAAGAATGCTTTGTTCAAGAAGGGAGGGAACAGAAAGGGAAAAGGAAGAGTACTACCAACCACTTTTGAAAAATCAAGCTTGAAAAATTTAGGAAGAAAATATAAGATACTGTTTATCATGTTGGGATAAGAAAAGTTTTCTTGGCCAGGCATGGTGGCTCACGCCTGTAATCCTAGCACTCTGGGAGGCCGAGGGGGGTGGATTGCGTGAGGTCAGTAGTTCAAAACCAGCCTGAGCAAAATCAAGACCCCGTCTCTACTAGAAAAAAAAAAAAGCAGAAAGAAATTAATTGGCCAACGAATATGTATAGAAAAAATTAGCCGGGCATAGTGGTGCATGCCTGTAGTCCCAGCTACTCAGGAGGCTGAGGCAGCAGGATTGCTTGGCCCAGGAGTTTGAGGTTGCTGTGAGCTAGGCTGACGCCACGGCACTCACTCTAGCCTGGGCAACAAAGTGAGACTCTGTCTCAAAAAAAAAAAAAAAGAAAGAAAAGTTTTCTTAAACAATAATGTCAGTTGCTAACACCTACTAAGCAGTATGTATCAGGGGCTATTTTAAGCACTTTATATATTGATATGTAATTATATAATCCTTATAACCACATAATAGGCAAAAACTGTGATTATCTCTATTTTACAAATGAATGAACTGAGTCCCAGAGAGGAGGGTAACTTGACCTAAATTACACCCAAGTGGTGGGTCTGGGATTTTAAACCCTACATAATCTGGCTCCAGAGCCTTTTTTTACTCTTCTAAAGGAAGTAGCCATAGGAGCCTATATTCTTATTCCAGACAACCTCTCCAAAGACACACAACAAGACACACACATATTCACCCAACACCCACATATATACACACTCCATAGGGGAAAAGACATTAATTTGAGTACATTAAGATGAAAATTTTACATAAAACAAAACACACTGTAAGAAATACAGACAGACCACAGACAGGGAGAAGTTATTTTCAATGTGTATAACAAACAAAGAGTTAGTATCCAGATATAAAAATCTTCTATGATTTACTAAGACAAACAACCCAAAAGACAAATGAACAAAGCATATGAATAGGCATGTCACAGAGGAAGAAACTCAAATAATCACCAAACATTTGAAAAGATGCACACCCTTACTAGTAATCAAGGAAAAAATAAATCCAAACAACAATGGGATATTATTTCACACCTATCAGGTTGGCAAAAATCTAGCAAGGTCAAGGGGAATGGGAACTCTTATTACTGGTGGGAGTATGTGATGGGATTCCCCAAACCAATGCTCATATGCTAGAGGGACTTATAGGATTCAGCATACAGCTATACTCATGGCTAAGATTTATTATAGCAACACAGTGAGAATACCCAAGCAGATCATAAAAGAAGAATACATGGAAGGTTCTGGTGGGATCCATGTTTTTGGCTCCTATATACTCTCTTCCTTTCATGCGGAATCACATAGAGCACATTCATTCCCCAGCAGCAACATGTTTGTGATGCTTCTGCACAGAAGAGCCCATTAGAGACCCAGCACTCAAGGTTTTTATTGTGTCCCATAAGCATGCTTTAACTACCATGACCCAAAATTCCAGATTCGCTGGAAAAATGCAAGGGCCCACCGCAGGCCACATTGCTTGTATAGTCTAGGCACAGTAAGCCACCCTTATCAGTTAAAGAACAGTGGGAACACACCAGAAATCCAAGTTTCAGATGCTAGCCAATACAAGCAGGCCGTTCTAAAGACAGTAGCTTTAAGCCTGCTATGTTAACCCTCTTCTGCAGAATGTACATGGATAGAATCAGCTTGGACAGCAATTTGGCAACATCTATTAAAGATGTGCATTGTGACAAGCCTAAACCCCCTCCTAGGACTACTGCAGATGTACACATTGGGATATGTCCAGGTGTGCTCCCTGTAGCCTTGATTCTAACAGCAGAATATTAAAAACAATCTGAATGTTAATCAATAGGAGAATGAATGAAGTATGACCTATTCATGCAATGGACATTGTATAGTGATAGAACTAAATGAACTAGAAATATATCTTTCAAAATTGATAAGTCTCAAAACATAGTGGTTAGCAAAAATATCTGATGGCAGAAGGAAAGGTAAAGCAAGGCCTTCTATGACCACTCTAAAATTTCAATTTACCCTATTGCCATCCTCACATCATACCCTCTCCTCTGCTTTTCCTTATATCGTTAGCAATTATCATTATCCCACATACCGCATGATCTTTCTTACTTTTCTTGCTTATTGTCTCTCTGCCCCTCTGCAACACAGAGTAGAAATTTTTGTTTAGTTTCTTTACTGCTGTATCCCCAACGCCTAAAACAGTGCCTGTCCTCAGTAGTCACTCAATAAAGGATTTGCTGAATTAATGAATGAATGGAGTATAATGACATTTTTGCAAAGTTTAAAACACATAAAATACTAAAGATTATTTATAGATATATGTATATGTGGTAAAAACATATTATGACATGTATAGGGATTATAAACACAAATTCAGGAAGTGACTAATTACTCCTAGGTGGGAAGGGAGGGAATAACATCAGAGAGAGACACACAAAGGAGGCTCGGCTGCATCTGTAATATTTAAATTCCTAAAAATATGTGAAGCAAACACGGAAGTACGTCAAGAATCAACAAAAGAAGGTGGTGGGCACATAAATATTTGTAAGATTATTCTCTGTATTTTTTATAGGCTTGAAATGGTCCATTTAAAAATATTCTAAGAGCTAATATGATTTACCACCAATAGCCACCCCCTGCTAACACCACTGGCAATCAGAGGCCTCTTCATTCCTGTGAATTTTCACAACAGTGTGTGCAACTCTTGAATGACAACTAACTCCATCTCTCTCACCCCCTACTGGGTTGTGGATTGGCTCATATTGAATCTTGTTTATCTTGGCATATTTATATTCCTCACGTGATCTTGCACAGTATCTTACTACAAAATGAATTTTCAATAAATATTGATATGGGTGAAATGAAAATGTTAATTTGGGAAATAGCAGGCAGAATGGGAATTTGTGGGGCCCACTGAAAATGAAATGTAGGCGCCTTGTTAAAAAATCATTTAGAATTTGGAGACGGCAGTAGCAGAGCATTTTATCAAATGCAGAGCCTCTGAGGATAGACTCCTGTGCAACTGCACAGGCCACGCACCACAAAGCCGGCCCTGGTGGCAGGCTTTGAACTTACAACTCACAAAGCATGAATGGTTTAAAATGACAGGATGCGGGGAAGCTGGTAGCTACGTACCAGACCCACTCTCCTCTTCTTCCCCATAACTGGGTAATGGTTTGGTGCCCAGGTGCCCAGGTAAGGGCTGCATTTCTCAAGCTGGTAGTTAGGTGTGGCCTTGTCACTAAGTCCTCTCCAGCAAACCAGAGTAGGAAGGATGCATGAGAGGTCTGAGCAGGAGTGCCCCTCCATGCTCTCTTCCCTGACTCTGTAGTCTGGAACACGGATTTATGGTAACTCAGCTTCGGCCATGGAAACCGCCTCAAGGACGCAGGAAGCCAGGGCCATAGGAAGCAAGGACTCTGGGCGGCTGAGTGTGTGTGTGGCTTGGAGCTGCCCAGCAATGCAGCACACACCCCCAGACTGTGAGGTGGCCCTCATGAGTGGGGGTCTCTGGTTAATGCAGCTTAGCTCAGTTGACTTAAGTGATGTGATAGAAATATCATTTTTGATTCACTCAACAGTCAAATTATGACTTCCAGACCAAGCCAATGCTGTAACCGGCCTGTAGGTCCCGGTGCAGCGGTGGCAATGGCCCTGGGCCAGCTCCAAAGAAAGAGCTTGGCTTAGAGGGGAAGTGAACTGAGCTCAGGTGGGATACACTGCCAGGCTGCTCCAGAGAAACTCACGCAACTGCTCAGATGTTAAACTATCCAACAGAGTGAGCCTGGCACCCCCTGCATTGAAAATACTCCCTGGTACAGTGCAGTACAGGTGTCCCCAGGAGTACCTGGAACCCTTCTACAAGCTAGTACAGGCTCCTCGCTGACTGCTCAGAACTCTCTCTCTAGGAGACACGGTAAGCAAGATCACCAGACCTGAAAATCAGCCGGGCTGTGTCAGACGGACCCAGGGAAGAGACTGTTTACAAAGCAGGATTGAGACAGCATAGAGTCATCTAGTTCCCATGAAGGCTACAAATAGTTCCCAAGGCATTTTAGGCCCCAAATCCAACCAGTTACTCACTGGATAACATCCCGGGATCAAGGATCAGATGTTACATAACACGCACATGTCCCACCACAGGCGTGCGCGCGCGCACACACACACACACACACACACTCCTTTCTTTGGCAACAGGCCTTGGTTTTCATAACTATATTCTGCTTGGCTTTGCTTGTAGAATGCAGTTAAACATTTTTTTAAACAACTACAATTAATGAATATCCATGCCTGCTATTGCTATTTTCATGAAAAATGGGCCAGCTACCTGAAGGTGCTCAGGTAGAGGGCAATCAGGATAGCTGACCCGGGACCTTGCAAAACCAGAGAGGGACAGAAAGGAATTTGGAATTTGCCAAAGATGTAGCTGTGAGGCTTAGAAGATATTTTTCATATCTAGCATTTTCAACAATATATTGAAAAAATTTTTTTAGGACTAGTCAAGTGCAGTAGTGAGTGCACGGGCCAGTAGTAGAACAAGGAGTTCGATCTATAACTGACTGCGAACAATCAGGTGAGGTAACTCACTACCTTCAGACCAGCCATTTTCAACAATATTTAACACACAAAACACCCTGGGTTACTCATTAGAGCCAGTAAAAAAAAAAAGGAAGGTTTCAGGAACTTGCCTGAGGCCAGAGGGAAACTCAATGCCAGAGCCAGGATATCCTAATGACCCAGTCCTGTCTTCAGCCCACAGTCACACCTCACCCTATAAATTACAAAGAGCAGCAAAGAAGCAGATAGGTATCGAGCAAAGGCCAAAACTGCATGTACTGTACATACATGTCAGACTGTCTTCTCAAAAACACCACACAGTGTTTCTACAACTACAGCAAAGATCTGGAAGGAGGGAATGGGGTAGTGGCCTTTTTTTTAACCACAAAAGCCTTGATAGCGAGGTCAGAGAGAGAAGGCTGGTAAGGTTTTATCTGGGTGTTCCTGCCCACCAGGCCCAGATGCCCACCCTCCGGCAGGTGTCTGCTGCCAGGAATGCCCACCAGCACCCGCAACTCCCCTCTAGCTGACTGCCCAAAGCAAGGCCTCCATGATAAGCCTCATCACGGAGGCCTGCCAGGCTGGTGCCAGGGCTGGTGGGAGCAACGCCAGCCCTGCCTTTTCTAAACTCTTCACCGTTCTTGGCCCAGTGTTCCTCTGGCTCCTGACCCTCAGTGATGGTGTAATGTGGCCCCTCCTTCAACTGCTGCCTTTAGGACTTGGTGTGGTTGTTACTTGATCTCAAGAGCACTGACCCTTGGCATGCTTACCAATGATCACTCAGACCTCTGGCTCCTTTTGCCTTGGAGGTCCTGGGGTCAGATACATATCTTGGTTTCAGCCCCTGGGTTCCCCCACTTCCAGCTATAGCCCACCCACCCATCACTTCTGCCAGTCGAGCCCTAGCCCCATGAGTGTGGTCTTGCCCAGTTAGAACAGGGCCACACTGCGATTGTAGCTTTATTTGTAATCTGCTTCGTATGTTATGCCTAACTTAATCTCTAGTAAAATATACACGGCTAATCTCATAAACTGGGTTTATTTTCTTTCTTAATTCCTTGTTATTCTTTTGAGACCAGAGTTTTAAACCACCAATATTCAGGTTTCGTTAAGAAAACATACCAAACCCAAGTAGATGCAAAGCTCTGGTGTCTGTAACTTCAGATCTTTACTCATTCCCAACTATTTCTGAGCCCCTACCCAGGGCCAGGAAGCATAGTCTACCCTGGGAACCCAAGAACGAGACATGGTTCAAATTCTGTGGAGCTCAGTGTCCAGCGGAGAGAAAGACAAATACGCAAACGGTGTGACTCAGTGTATCACTAAGAGGGAAGTAGAGGAGGTGTGCCTAATCCAAAGGACAAGGTGACAGAGCTAACTGTTAAGAAGAATAAAAGAATAACAAAGCAGGGCGAGGAAAGGCGGTGGTAGAGGCGGTAGTGCTCTAAGCAATGGGAGCATGGTAGGAGTGAGAGAGAGACCCCAGAAAGTCCTGTGACAACGTGCTTCAGTTTGGCTAGAAGTGGGGATATGCGGGTTTGCTAGGTGCTTCCAGGGAAGATGACAAGACTGAGACGAGTCAAGCCACATCCTGTGGCGCCTTGCACTCCCTGCTGAGCAGTCTGGACTTCATCCTGTGGTGTACTTTGATTCTTAAACTTTAGCAAAATGTAAGAATCACTAGGGCAGTTTGTTTTAAGTGTAGGCTCCTGAACCTTGCACAAAAAAAATTCATATTCAATGGTCAGGGAGTAAACCCAGATATCTGCATTTTAATAACCCCTCCCTTCTGGGGTGAGTTTGATGCAGAGGATGGTTGGATGACAGTTTTCAAAACACAGCTGTGGGAGACATGGAGCCACAGCGGGGTGGCATGATCAGATCTGTTTCAGAAAAATCACTCTGGCAGAAAGTGCCCAGTACATGCTCACTCAGCAAAGCCCCCTAATCCTTTGATAATCCGCCTGTAACCTCCTGTGGCCCAGGGGCTGCAAAGTTCAGAGTTTTGAAAGGGACAGTTTCCTGAGAAGAAAGGACACTGGAAAGGACATTCCTGAGTGGTACTGGACTGTTTTTGCTTTGGATCTTTTGTAGCCCAAGACCCAGAGCAACAGGGGGTGCCAGTTGTGAAAGAATAAAGGTCTTGGGGCCCCAGGTCCACTGAGGCTTCTGGATTTTGGAGGACACAGACTCTGCCAGGGGCTGGAGCACGTAACAGATCCATGTCTGGTCTAGTTGGGGCTGCAGGAGCTCCTGACAGGACAGAACCTGTGCTCATTTGGTTCACAAAGGCTCAGGGGGAATTTGGAGGCAGGCCACCTCGTCTATTCACCCTTGAAATGCCAATGATATTATCTCAGAGAGCTGAGCCCGCCCTGATTAACGTAGCCTACTTTCCTACAGCCGGTAATGATAAATACATCAGTAAATATTCTGCAGTGGCTACAATAATAATATTCCAACCAAGAGCCTGCCCACTCATTCCTTGGACCTGCCTAATCGATGAAGCTGGATTTTTGCAGAAATTGCCTTTTTATAACATGGTGACTCTGAGCATGGTCAGAAACCCAGGCCAGCTGGCACTGGCTGATAGTACAGAAGCCTCAATGATGTTCATCCCACCCCTGTTACTCACCCCAAGTTCCAGGTTCTTCCGGGGGCCACCACCTGTCCCATTGTCCCCTGCCTCTTCCATAGCCAAAGCCTCATCTCTCCCAAAGTTGGACAAAGTTACAGGAGAAATATTTTGTTTCATAGTCTGCAAACTCAGAGGGCAAGAAACAAACAAATAAAAAAACCCTTCTTTTTTCTGGCTGTCTGCACCAAGCAGCTACCCAAACAAGCAGGTCTGAAATGAGCAAGAGGACTCTGACTGGCGGGGCTGGGACTCACCTTCTGCACCCCCCCACACACCAGCCAACAGACCAACAGCTCAGCTCCATAGCTGCCCAGCAACCAGCCACTGAACTGGACCATTTGATGACAGAACACTTCCCAGGTCGTTTTTCTGGCCTACGCTTAACAGGATTGCCCTTTGCCAGCCAAATCCTCACTGGCACTTGCTGGGCTTGGGCCTCATTGACTGACTGGTGGGATACCAGTAAGGATCTGGAGAAGAAAATGGAAAAATAGTCATATTCAGGTGTTTTAAATAGCCATAAGGAGATGACTCAATTTAAATTGGATACAGGGGCCTATATCAAACATTTTGGATTTTCTATGTCAAATTGTCTGTCAGTTTCTATGCCATCAATATTTAAACATCATATTTGTGTGTGTGGTAAATCCTAAAATATTTAAGAGACATCAACCTGATGTCATTAATTGAAGGATAAGATGTGGAGCGATAGGAACACTCATACACTGCTGGTGGGACAAACTAGTACAACCTCTGTGGAAAGCAATATGGAGATACCTTAAAGAACTATAAGTAGATCTACCATTTGATCCAGCAATCCCATTACTGGGCACCTACCCAAAGGAAAAAAAGACATTTTATAAAAAAGACATCTGCACTAGAATGTTTATAGCAGCACAATTCACAATTGCAAAGATGTGGAAACAACACAAGTGTCCATCAGTACATGAATGGATTAATAAAATGTGGTATATGTATACCATGGAGTACTATTCAGCTATAAGAAACAATGGTGATCTAGCACCTCTTGTATTATCCTGGATAGAGCTGGAGCCCATTCTACTAAGTGAAGTATCACAAGAATGGAAAACTAAGCACCACATGCACTCACCATCCAATTGGTATTAACTGATCAACACTTATGTGTACATATACTAATAACATTCATTCGGTGTCAGGAAGGTGGGAGGGGGGAGGAGGGGATGGGTATATACACACCTAATGGGTGTGGTGTGCACCATCTTGGGGATTGACAGGCTTGAAGCTCTGACTCGGTGGGGCAAAGGCAATATATGTAACCTAAACTTTTGTACCCCCACAATATGCTGAAATAAAAATAAAAATTTAACAGTTTTTCAACATAGGTGTCAAAAGTATTTATAATTGACAAGGATTTTCTAGAGAATTGATCATTTGGCATTAACTTTTAATGCCATGATCAAAGCTGGAGGAGATGGCTATTGAGGGTACTATTCTACTCTACTAAAGCAACAAAATAAGTACAACTCATTAACATGAAGAGTTGAGTTAGTGAAACCCAGAAAACTACTCCTATGTCTTGGTGCAGAGGCCAAGAGGTGGATGGGTCAGGACAATTCAATGATGAGTGTCTCTCTGCCGCCCATAACACCTAGGGACAGGGATTTGAACTGGCCCGACTGGTGAATGCTGTTACCATCCACTCAGCTCTGGGATAAAGATACCTGAAGTACAAAGAGAATTTTAAGATCTAGGAATTGGCTTTAATTAAAATAAGCCTTCAAGTAGTCTTCAAAATGATGTTTGTGCATTTTATAGCTATTTTTTTAAAAGTAAGGATATATAAGTTAGGCATGTTCATATATATGAAACCTATCTTATGTCAATTAATTCTAGATATTATCTCAACTTTAATTATGATGGTTAAACTAGGGCTTTGAGCAGGGGTCCTCAAACTTTTTAAACAGGGGGCCAGTTCACTGACCCTCAGACCGTTGGAAGGCTGGACTATAGTTTTAAAAAAACTATGAACAAATTCCTATGCACACTGCACATATCTTATTTTGAAGTAAAAAAACAAACGGGCAAAAACACCCGCATGTGGCTCTCGGGCTGTAGTTTGAGGACGCCTGGTTTAGAGGGATTCAAGTTCATATATCTGGTAAGTGCTGGGGTTGAGATACACCCAGATCTGTCTGCCTCAACCCTCATATTCTTCTCACCATGTTTTTTTTCCTCCACACCATACCTGTGATACCTGGTTTTGCTGCCTTGTCCAAAAGACATGGCTGTTTCTCAGTCTTGTAGTCAAAAATTTCTACCTAGTATAAATAAAAATTACAACAAAAAACTCTAGTTATTGGATATGTGTTGTCTTAGGATAGTTTAGGATGGCTCCTAGCACATTTATACCAATGCCATCAAGGCCAACACCAAAGGTCAGGGGGCCCCATTGACATGCCTCCACCCTTCCCAAGGGCTCTTAGCTTGGGGACCCCACTCAGAACCAAAGGATGAGTTTTTAGACACCAAATGGCCAGGCTGAGATTCAGGAGATCAATATTCTCTGTCTCTGTCTCTGTCTCTCTCCCTCTCTGTCTCTCTCTGTCTCTCTGTCTCTCTGTCTCTCTCTCTCTCTCACACACACACACACACACACACACACACACACACACCCAGTTGCGCTGTTCTTCATCTTAGCCACGCAAAGGGTTTATGTGTACCTGGTTGGTTCCTCTCAGATATTGCAGTTCAGATGGGTCAATTGAGGCCTTCCTACTTCTTATTTTTTTTTATTTTTTTATTTCGGCATATGATGGGGATACAGATTTTAAGGTTTCAATAAATGCCCTTTCCCCCCCTCCCCCCACAAGTCTGAGTCTCCAGCATGACCATCCCCCAGACGGTGCACTTCTCACTCATTATGTATGTATCTACCCATCCCC
>VSMD01112510.1:15317-45361 GCA_008750895.1 Mirza zaza
CCCCCCCCCCGTTCCCCTGCCCAATACACTATTATTGTAGTACCTATGTGTCCACTTAGGTGCTGCTCAGTTAATACCAGTTTGCTAGTGAGTATATGTGGTTCTTGTTTTTCCATTCTTGGGATACTTCACTTAGTAATATGGGTTCCAGCTCTAACCAGGAAAATATTAGATGTGCTATATCACCATTGTTTCTTAGAGCTGAATAGTACTCCATGGTATACATATACCACATTTTATTAATCCATTCTTGGATTGATGGGCACTTGGGCTGCTTCCACAGCCTTACGATTATGAATTGTGCTGCTATAAACATTCGAGTGCAGGTGTCTTTCTTGTGGAGTGTCATTGGATCTTTTGGGTACCTACTTCTTATTTTCAAATTGTCATCTCAGTTTATAAACTCCGAATGCCCCAAGATGCAATAATTATGTTGTAAAGGCTGTAACTCTATAACCTACTCATGGTAAACAGAGAAGGCTTAAAAGACATACAAGGAATGGAAGGAACAATCACATTTTTCAGGTTCCTATTATAAACCAGAAGCTTTCAAAATAATCCTATGAAGCAGTTATTCTTACTCTCACTTTTTAGATGAGGCCACCCAAGCTCTGGGAGGTGAAGTGGTCTGCCAACCTCATACAGGTAACTAGAGGCAGGGCTGGGATTCGAATCCAGGTTCGTCTCTCAACATCCATGTATTATCTTAGATATTTCATTTCATTTACTACAATTTAGTCTTCCTTACATTATGATGAAGGTATTTTCCCTACTTTACAGGCAAAGAAACCTCAGGCAAAGCTGAGGTTGCTTCTGAAAAGAGTTTGCCCTCTGGACACTCAAGCACTTTTCACACTGTCTTACATAACCATTATGAAAACAAAGTTAAGAATTCCAACAGAACATAAGCTCTTGAAGATAAGCCTCTCACAGTGAATGCTCAATCTTTCCATAGTTCCAGGCAGACTGTCTTCATATAGCCCTAATGTTTTAATGGCATAATCACTACCTATATGGTAATGATGTAGAAAAAACCATGACTCTTAAATCAAGGTCTGAAATAAAATTCAGATCTGAAGAGAAGATTCAGGGAAGATGGCAGAGTAGGAAGTACCAAGAATCTGTCTCCCCACCTACACAACAATTAAACTGACAGAATCTGTTTTGTGAAACTATTTTGGAACTCTGGAGTCTATTCAAAGGCTTGAAACTTCCAGGGGAAGGCTTGGATACTAAACTGTGGCTAATTTCAGTCAATTTCAGCTCATTGCAGCTGCCCATCTCCCATACCCAGGGCAGGCAGCTGTGCAAGTGTTCCTGGAGCAGCTTCCTGGCAGCTTGTGGGAGCCACGATGGACAATAAGGACTCTGAGCTCCTTATTGTCTGTGTTCTGATGCCTGACCTTGGAGGTGCAGACATGCAGGCAAGCAGCCATTATTGCAGTCCTTCCCCTACTGTTGCAAGCCCCTCCCCCTCCAGCTGAAGCAACTTGGGGAGATTTAAAATGCAGTGCCCTTTTTCTTCCTTCTACTCTCCCTTCATTTTTCTCTTTTTCCCCTTTTGGGAGCCAAACATTTAAAGCCTAGTTCGTTCAAAAGCAACCACACATACGGGGGAATTTAGATAATGATCATGCATGCCCAGGGAAAAGCAAAGTCTTAATAACGACCTGAGCCTGAGTAGACCTTATGTTTACATCTCAGCCTGATCCTTAGCATAGAGACAGCCTATAACAATCAAAAAACAAAAAGGAAAGCCAGTTAACCCTAGCGAAGGATATTTGATATCCAGAATTACTACAAAATTAGATTCAAACATCCAGTTGCCAAGAACAACAATAACAAAAAGCACAAGGCACACAAAGAAACAGGAAATAATGGCTCATTCAAAGGAAAAAACAAAAACAAAACCAGAAACCATCCCTGAAAAAGACTGAATGGTAGACCTGCTAGACGAAGACTTTAAAATAATCGTTTGAAAGATGCTCAAAGAACTAAAAGAAGACATGGAGAAAGTCAAGAAAATAATGTATAAACAAAATGGAAATATCTATCAACGAAGAGATAGAAAACCTAAAAAGAATCCAAGAAGTAATTCTAGAGCTGAAAAGTATAATAACTGAAATTAAAGATTCACTAGAGAGATTCAAAACCAGATTTGAGTGGACAGAAAAAAGAATCCTGGAACTTGAGGATAGGACAATTGAAATTATTGAGTTTGAGGAACAGAAAGAAAAAAGATGGGAGAAAAGTGACAGAGCCCATGGGGCCCATGAGGCACCATCAAGTAAATCAGCATGTGCATTGTGGGAGTTCCAGAAGCAAATGAGAAAGAGGTAGGGAGATTATGCAAAGAAATCATGGCCCCAAACTTCACAAATTTGATGAAAGACATTAATATAAACATCCAAGAAGCTCCACAAACTCTAAGTAGAATAAACTCAAAAAGACTGACACTAAGACACATTGTAATCAAACTATCAAAATCCAAAGACAAACTCTTGAAAGCAGCAAGAGAGAAGCAACTCATCACATACTAAGGCTCCTCAGTAAGATCATTTGATTTCTCATCAGAAACTTTGAAGACCCAAAGGCAGTGGGCTGATATATTCAAAGTACTGAAAGAAGTAAAACTGTTTCAAACAAGAATCCTATATTTAGCAAAACTGTCATTCAAAAATGAGGGAGAAATTACGACATTCCCAGATAAAAGCTGAGGGAGTTTGTTACCTTCAAGAAATGCTAAAATGAGTGCTTCAGGTTGAAACAAAGGATACTCCACAGTAACTTGAAGCCATCTGAAGAAATAAAGAGCTCAGTAAAAGTAAATGCAGGGCAATTATAAAAGCTAGTATTATTTTGACTTTGGTTTATAACTCCATTTTCTTTATTCCAAATGATTTAAAAGACTAAAAAAACTTTTTAAAGAACTATTATTATTTTAAAAGTTAATATCATTATAACTTTAGTTTATAACTCCACATGTTGTTTTACACATAATTTAAGAGAGTAATACATTAAAAATAATTATTAGTTTATGTCTTGGGACACACAGTGTATAATGTTGTAATTCTGTAACATCAGTAGCTGAAAGGTGGTGGGGACAAAGCTGTGTAGAAGCAGAGTCTTTGTATGTTATTGAAGTTAAGTTGGTATATCAATGGTTGTTATAACATTAGGATGTTAAATCCTCAGGTTAAGTGCAAAGAAAGTAGTTATAGAATATTCACCAAAGGAAATGTGAAGGAAATTAAAACATTTCACAGCAAAAAAATAAATAAAATAAAATAAACACAAAAGAAGAAAGTAATGCAGGAAATGAGGGAGAAAAAAGCAAAATGACACAAGTAGGCCAGGGCTCACACCTGTAATCCTAGCACTCTGAGAGGCCAAGGCAGGAGGATTGCTTGAGCTTAGGAGTTCGAGACCAGCCGAGCAAGAGTGAGACCCTGTCTCTACTATAAATAGAAAGAAATTAGCCAAACAATAAAAATAGAAAAAATTAACTGGGCAGGGTGGTGCATGCCTGTACCTGGGAGGCTGAGGCAGGAGGATCGCTTAAGCCCAGGAGTTTGAGGTTGCTGTGAGCTAGGCTGACACCATGGCATTCTAGCCCAGGCAAGAGAATGAGACTCTGTCTCAATAAATAAATAAATAAAATACATTTTAAAATGACACAAATCCCACCTTATCAAGAATTGCTTTAATTGGATTTGACTTTTCAATGAAAAGACAGAGATTGGCAGAATGGATTTTTTAAAAAAGATACAACTCTATGCCATCCAGAAGAGACTCTCTTTAAATCCAGAGACACGAATAGGTTGAAAGTGAAGGAATGGAAGAGGATATTCCACGAAAATAGTAACCAGAAGAGAGAGTAGGTGTGGCTATTAAGAAGCCAATCACAAAAAGACAGATACTATACGATTCCACTTATATGAGGTACCTAGGGTAGTCAAATTCATAGAGACAGAAAGCAGCATGGTTGTTGCCAGGGCTTATGAGGAGGGGAAAATGGCAAGTTATTATTTAATGGGTATACAGTTTCATTTTGCAATATGAAAACAGTTCTACAAATGGATAGTGGTGATGGTTGCACAACAATACTAATATACTCAAAATCACTGCATTGTGCATTTAAAAATGGTTGAAGCCAGGCATGGTGGTGCATGCCTGTAGTCCCAGCTACTCAGGAGGCTGAAGTGGGAGGATTGCTTGAGCCCAGGGGCTCAAGTTCAGCCTGGGCAACATAGCAAGATGCTGTCTCTAAAAGAATAAATAAATAAAAATTTAAAATAAAATAAAAATGGTTAAGATGGTAAATGTTATGTGTATTTTATCACAGTTTTAAAAATGTGTTATTTAAAAAAACTCAGATCTGGAAGCAACTGATGTGCTTTGTCTTCGGCTTCTATGGTTTTTGGTTAAAGTTTCCTTGAATGCAAATAACAGAAACCAATCATAGTGAGCACCAAGAAAAGAAGGGCCTTTTTTGTTGCTGTTTGTATTTATGTATGTATGTGTTTGTTTTTGGTAGAGATGGGGTCTCACCATATTGTCTAATCTGGTCTCAAACTCCTGGCCTCAGTGATCCTCCCATCTCAGTTTCCCAAAGAGAAACAACTCATCCGGTTGTAAGCCACTGTACCTGGCCATAGAACAGTTTTATTAGAAGGATGAAATCCAAGAAATAGGTCAAGACAGTTTGTAGGTCCTCAGTAAAGGAATGTAAAGACCTTCCTTCTACAGCTTAGGAAGTTTACATGACTCAATTCCCAACTCCTGGACTCAGTCAAAAATTTCAGAATGAGAATCCAATGGGTCTAACTCATCCAATCAGTTATGGTGGGAGTGTGGTTACCTGATAGAAACATGGCTACCAGGATCTACCTGAGAGGTAAAATTCTCGGCAAAGAGAAAATAGTCATTCCTAAATATTCATTCACAAAACAGAATGATAATCCAAAATTCTAAGCATAAATTATAATATGAACAGTACAATATCATCAGTAAAACACCATATAAGAAGTCAGGACCAGATGTGATGGCTCATGCCTGTAATCCTAGCACTCTGGGAGGCCAAGGCAGGAGGATTGCTTGAGTTTAGAAGTTTGAGACCAGCCTGCAAGAGCAAGACCTCTACCTGCATGAATACACACATTGGGAGCATGTACCCATAAACTTCTTTGAGAGGACCCCCCGGCCCAGTGGGAACCTGGTGAACTATTTTTCAAAGAAGCTGGACACGATGGACTCAATGATCCTGCAGGTCGTCTCCTTTCCTCCATACAGAGTGATAATGGACCCTCCTTTGAGGCAGAGGTAACCCGGCAAGTAAGCAAAGCCCTACACCTAAATGAATATTACACGCATCCTGGAATTGATGCAGAAAACCCATCTAAAGTGGGATAAGGTATTGCTGTTTGCCCTCCTCTGGATAAGGGTAGCCCTTTAGAAGCAGACTTAACCTCTCCTCCCATAGATAGGGAAGGGTCAAATTGATAATGGGGAATATGTAACAGAGAAAATGGCCTGAAAAAGAGTAGTAATGCTTTCTGTCTCTTCAAAACCCCCTTGCCCTTTTGAGAACTAAAACCTACATCCCTGCCTTAGGCCAGTGGTTGGAAGGGAAGGGGAGTGTCCTTTGCTCTTTGTTCCACAGGAGATGGCTCAAGGGAATTGTCCAAGTGGACATCACAAGATTTTCTTAGGTGAAAATGGGATTAATCACAACTAGCACCTTTAAAAGCTCTGCACTTCTACTCAGAAGCAGGACATTGGTACTTTAAGATGGGAGTCTACCAACATCCTCATTTGCTGGCAAATTAATAAACTTCTCTTTCCTTCTCCTCAAAAAAGAAAGAAAGAATGAAAAAATCAAGACCTTATCTCTGCAAAAAATGGAAAAATTAGCTGGGCATGGTGGTGAGCACCCGTAGTCCCAGCTACTTGGGGAACTGAGGCAGGAGGATTTCCTGAGCCCAGGAGTTGAATTGCAGTGAGCTATAATGACCCCACTTGCACTCTACACAGAGCAACCGAGCAAAACTCTGTCCCGAAAAAAAAAAAAAAAAGTCAAGAGACCTGATTCTCATGAATCCTCTGTACTGGCTTTGGGCAGTTACCTCATGTATAAAATGAGTTGAAGTAAATGACCAAATATCTCCTAAAGTCACCGGTAGTTCAAAGGCTCTCTAGATGCTAGTCATAACATTCACTTCAAGAAGATTAACATAGTTATCTGAGGAATGTACCATGTTTTGATAAGCTTCAGGGTTTGTTTGAAGCTTTTCCTACAGAAACAAGTAAGTGCAGCATCTCAAGAATGTCAACACTCAGCTTTGTGAAAGAGGGAAGATAAATGTGGCCATTCTAGGTCTTCAGGGCTGGACTCACAGATCTCATTTCTAATAGACTTATTCCATATCTATTGTTATAGACTGAATGTTTGTTTTCCCCTCAAAATTTGTATGTTGAAATCCTATCCCCGATGTGATGGTTTTAGGAAGGAGGGCCTTTGGTAGGTAATTGGGTCATGAATGCCAATCTGGGACTAGTGCCCTTTATAACAGGGACCCTGGAAAGCTCCCTCCCCACTTCTGCCATGTGAGGACTCAGTGAGAAGATGGCTGTCCATGAACCAGAAAGTGGGTCCTCACCAGACATCGAGTCTGCTGGCACCCTGATCTTGGACTTCCCAACCTCCAGAACTGTGAGAAAGTAATTTGGGTTGTTTTTATAAGTCACCTAGTCTGTTATAATAGCCCAAACAGACTGAGACATCTATCTAATTTTCTTCTTGTCCCAGCAGATGACATGACCGAAACATCATATTACTATGCCAGATTTTTGTTCAGTTCTTCATTTTAATCTTGCCTCAAATTAACTCTAAACCTAATTCAGAGTTAGTGCTAGTATTTGCCTGATGCTATACAACTAAAATAGAACTCATTTTTAGAATAGGAATAATGAATCAAGGCAGTTTTTTTCCAACCATATGCTTTATTTCTCATCCTGTCCTTTATGTCCCTTCTTTTAATAATTCTATTCTGCATCAAGCACAGCACAGTCATGCATTGCTTAACAACGGGACACATTATGAGAAATGCATCCTTAGGCGATTTCATTGTTGTGGGAACATCATAGTGTACTTACACGAACGTGGATGGTACAGCCTACTACACACCTAGGCTAGCACAGCCTACTGCTCCTGGCCTACCAACCTGTATATCATGTCACTGTGCTGAATACTACAGGCAATTGCAACACAGTGGTAAGTATTAACATTTGTGTATCTAAATATATCTGAACATAGAAAAAGTACAGTAAAAATACAGTATAAGAGATTTTTAAAAAATGTTACACTTATATCGGGCACTTACCATGAGAGCTTGCAGGTTTGGAAGTTGCTCTGGGAGAGTCAGTGAGTGAATGTGAAGGCCTAGGACATTACTGTACACTACTGTAGACTTCATAAACATTGTACACTTAAGCTATTCTAAATTTATTTTTAAATTTTTTCTTTCTTCAGTGATAAATTAACCTTAGCTTACTGTAATTCTTTTACTTTATAAACTTTACTTTTTCAAAATTTTTTGACTCTTTTATAATAACATCTTAAAACATAAACTGTATAGCTGTACAAAAATATTTCCTTTCTTTATGTCCTTATTCTATAAGCTTTCTTCTATTTTTAAATTTTTTTTCTTTTTCAACATTTTTGTTAAAAACTAAGGCACACACACACACACACTCGCCTAATACACAGGGTCATGATCATCAATATCACTGTCTTCCACCTCCACATTCTGTCCCACTGGAAGGTCTTCGGAGGAAATAACTTGCATGGAGCTGTCATCTCCTATAATAATGCCTTCTTCTGGAATACCTTCTGAAGGATCTGCCTGAAGCTGATTTATAGTTAACTGATGTTTTTTTAAGTAGAGGAGTATACTCTAAAATAATGTTAAAAAGTGTAGTGTAATAAAAACATAAATCAGTAATATAGTCATTTATTATCATCAAGTATTAAGTACTACACATAATCATATGTGCTAGATTTTTATACTAGTGACCGAGCAGGTTTGTTTACACCAGCATCACCACAAACACCTGAGACCTGAGTAATGTGTTGCACTACGACATCACGCAGTTACCATGTCACTAGGTGATAGGAATTTTTCAGCTCCATTATAATCCTATGGGACCACCGTCATATAAGTAGTCCAATGTTGACTGAAATGTTATGTGGCACATGACTGTACTTGAGTTCTTTCTAAAACTAAATTAGCTCTCACCTAAAACAAATTTAAAACTGCTATAAATTTGCCACCCTGCCCACCTGTACTCCCAACCTTCTTACTCTGCCCTACTTTTTTTTCCCATAGCAGATATCACTTTCCAGCATATCAGAGAACTTATTACTCTTTTTATTGGGTGTTTTCTCCCACCAGACTATAAGCTCCGCAAGAGCAAATATCTTATTGTGGTACAATAAAAAATATATATATATTTAGTATTTGTCCCCAGTTCTTGGCACAGAGCTCCTAAAACCCTTGGAATTTCCTTAGTGATAGAAGTCTCTTTTGTTATTCCTAACAAACCTCTTTTTGCCCAAACCCGAGTTTATGCTAATGAGGTGACTTGTGATGGCCCCTCAAACAGCTTCAGGATGAGTGCTGGGTGCCAGGAACTTCCAGCCCCACCCCCAACCTCTGGGAGGGGAGAAGAGCTAGAGATTGAGTTTAATCACCAATGGCCAATGATTTAACTAAACATGCTTATGTAATGAAACCCCATATAAAAGCCTTAACAATAGGACTTGGGGAGCTTCCAGGTTTTTTTTGAGCACTTTCACGTGCTGGGAGTGCACCCTGATTCATTGGACCCTAACGGGCCTCATCCTGTGTACCTCCTCATCTGGCTGCTGATTTATATCCTTGACAATAAGTACCCGAGTTCTGTCAGTTGTTCTAGCCAACAACTTGCAGGGAGGGGACTGTGGGAACCCTAGATTTTTTAGTCAGCCAGGCAGAGATGCAGATAGCCTGGGGACCCCATGTACAGCTGGCATCTGAAGTGGGGGGAGCAGTTTTGTGGGATTGAGTCCCTAACCTGTGTGGTCTGCATTAACTCTGGTTAGTGTCAGAATTGAATGGAATTGCAGGACACCGAGCTGATGTCAGAGAATCAAATTAGCTGTTATTGGAAAAACAACATGCTTATTGTCCTAGAAAAGTACCTGGCACATAGTAGGCATTTAACTAACATATGCTGAATGAATAAATGAATGAATGTCACCTCCCCTACACAGACTACCATTAAAGTTCTCTTGTTTGGGCCATCATCTTTCTGGACACTCCTACTTCCTTCCTAATAGTTTTCTAACAACTCAATAAATATTTTTGATGCCCCAGCAGGTGCGAGGTACTGAGGTACTGTCATTGCTGGTGGTAGCCAGGAGGCATGGAGGATGCCACTTAATGCCATGGCTCCTTGCCTACCCTGCCAGGGTGGGGCTGGGGCCTTGTGGACAGGAGAGTCCTGGCCCTCTCTGAAACTCAACCCTCAGGGTCCACAGTAATTCTTCAGCCTGTCTCTGCACGCAGCAAAATGCAGCCCTGAACACGTCTCTCCAAACCTCCAAAGCCTGTATTAAATCACAAGGGAAGGGCTGGCTCTAAAATCGCAAGGTTTGAGAGTCATTCTACGTAGGAAGCAGATGGGCCTCCAAGCTGGCCAAGAGCACAGTCATCTGTGTTTTCAGCCAAGGAGCTCCCCGATCCCCTGTATGTTCCCCTATCCCCTGTACTTTCTCCCATCCCCACCCCTGGGACAGCCGTAAGCCCCCAAGTCCATCTCTTCTCTGGCTTTTAGCTTCTATACCTAACTCTAAAGAAACTTAACTTTAAAGAAACACCTAACTTTAAAGAAACTCCACTTACCACAGACACTCACAAGAACTAACTTCAGACAGATGAAAGAGGTTAACTTAAATATAAAACGCCTACCTTACTAGAACAGAATATCATTGTAATCTTGGAGAAGAAGAGACCTTTCTGCAAAGAACACAAAACACAGAGGTTATAAACAAAAAATTAGGTAGATTTGACTAAGTAGAATTTTGAGATTTTTTTAAGAACAAAAAAATACCACTGCAATGTCAAAGATAAACTGATACAAATATCTTCAATATAAATAAATAAAAGGTTCATGCTCATAATACATAGAAGTTTCTACAAAGTAAACTCTTTGACAACAAAGGACAGGAAAGAAGAGACCTCTATGTGAGGGGACAGAGCAGAGAAGGGGAAAGAACCCTAGGAGGAGGGAGGGCAGCTCCCCGTGCCCTGAGCCCAGGTTCTGAGGCTGCCTACAAGATGCGTTAGCAGCAGAGGCTGATGGGACCTCTCAGTAGAGACCTCATGAGACCCTGGATCTGAGCAGAGCAGACTGGGGGACCCAAATGACAAAAGGCACTGCACACCATGAGCAGCTGGGCCTCTCCCCACCTCTGCCTGAAACCCACCATCCAACTCTGCCAACCAAGGACTGGAGACCTAGGAGACACCTGGAGACAGCACCTATAGCAGGGACTTTGGCGTTTGGCTCCCACGAACTTCTCCAAGCTTCTGTGAGCAGCAGACACACAGAGTGGGAGCAGACACAGGAGAAGAGAAGCAAAGAAGTTGCCATATGAAGCTATAACCAACAGACAGGCTTATGGATACCCAGAAGGCACCCTTTGAGGGACTTCCAGAAAGAACTGGAGGGTCCTGAGGGCTTGTTTTTACTTGGGTGAAGGATCCTGCAACAGGAAATGTCTGGACATACATGTGCATTTCTTTTAAAGTCTGGAAGGATAATGGTTTTGAGGGAAAGGGGAATGGGATTGTGAGGGGAGGCAAGAAATTCCACTTTCTGTTGTATACTCTTCTGGGATGTTTCATATTTTTATAAGGAACATACATTACTTACATACTAATAACTTACAAGAAGATAATCCCATTAAAAAAAAAAGCACACAGGATACAGCATCAGCTTTCAAGGATTGAGCCCTTCTCTGCAGCTTGGCTGGTAACATGAGTCCACAATGATGTCATCTAGCGCCTGTCAAGACCTGTGGCAGGGAACAAAGTACAAAGCAGCAAGATGCATGGGAGCTTCCCTAGCTCCATTTCTGGAACCAAATCATGTCCAAGGGCAAAAGCTGGCTTGGTGGGCCAGCGTGGAGTGCCAGTGTTAGCTATCATCTCCAGCATAAAGGCTCTGAATTTGCTCTGCTTACCGAGTTCTTAGAAAAACACCTCTTTGGTGGGCAGGCACCACGGGATGCAAAGGGTTTCTCTCTCACACATGCTTAGGTTGCAGGCGAGAGATGGAGCCGAGGTATCACACCCCACTGCTCCCACGACAATGTCCAGAGTTTCCACTGAGACCTATGTGTCCTGGCACCGACTTCATCTTCAGCATCATGTCATCCCTCTTTTGTCTCTTCTACCAGGCACTAAACTAGGTGTGGTCCCCAAACTGTCAGCTCTCTAATCTGGAACCCCTCAACTCACACTGGCCCTTTGGCTCCTTCTTTGCTTCCCAGCTGTATTACCCCCTGCAAAGTGTCCTCCCTGAGCACCCCCAGGGTTAGATGCCATCAGCTTGGTTTCCAGAACACCCTGGGGTCATCTACAGAAACAGTATCACCTTGAAGAATAGTTGCCTGATTACATGTCCATAGCCCCACCAGACTTTTAGCATTTTTGCTGGCAAGGGCTATAGTAATTACCACAGCTGCCTCTAGTTCTGGGCTAAAGGCTCCATAAACATTTGCTGAATGAGTAACCTGCTGGCCTGGCCTATCCTTCTGGCACCCTCAAGTCAGGCATGGACCATCTGCAGGCTGTGCTCTCACTTGCTCGCCTGGAAGCTCCACATGGTTCCTAGGGGCAAGATGGTGGCAAAACAAATAGCTACACTTACTAAAGTGTCACTGAGACTACAGATCCCCACCCAAAGTTCTGACTGTGTGGATGTACCAGGAACAAGTAGGAGTTACGAGGCCTGGCACGGCAGGGGAAAGTGTACCAGGAGGTGGGAGTTCTAGCTCTGACACCTCACCAAACCACTGTGACTTTGGGCAAATCCTGTCTGCTCTGAGGTCTGAATGAGCCCAGAGCCTGTAAAGGGCTGGGTTTTGTGCTGGCTGAGGTCCTGGGAGTGGAAGTAGGAGAGCAGCTGGCCTATCTGAAAAGCGCATTGGCCGGGCTACACCCAACCTTGACCTCAGCCCCGGAGACAGCCCAACCCAAATCATCCTGCCTAAAACAAACTCCCCTTGCATCAAACATTCACGTTCTGGGTCACAGGGCAAAAATATCATGAAGGCTCTTGTGGTTGGTGCTTTTTACAATCCAACCTAGGTTGAGCAGGTACCTTTCCTTTGACAGGAAGGACATGTTTCCCCACACCTTGTTTCCCACAGTACAGATCTTGCTTGGAACTTACTTCTGCCAAGAACAGGCAATAACCAGCCCCATGGTGCTGGGCTGTGTCACCAGCCTCAGTCTCCTTCCCAGAGACTTCAATACTAGAGGCAAATCCATTCCCCCTTCCTAACATGCTGGAGTTGAGAGGCTGCCAGCTGTGTTATGAGGAAGAAGGGAGCATATCTATTACCACTGAGTTCACTGAGCTAGAGGAAAAGGAGAGAGTTTGTTGGTATTTTCTGGCTATTCTATTAAATGTGCAGCCTTTGGCCTCAGACGTGGGTTCAAATTCTTACTCTGCCACTTTCTGATTATTTGACTTTGGGCCAGTTATCAATCTCTCTGCAGCTCAGTTTTGCATCTGCCCACCTTGAAGGGTTGTTATGAGAATAAAACAAAACAATGCCTGTTAAACACACAGCCCAGTGCCTGCTTAGCGACTGTTAATAGCCTGGAAATGTCAGAGCAATGGAGCTTATATTTTTTAAAGATTTTCTCCATGAATCATTGTCATTGAGCTTATAGCCAGACCAAATCCTGATCCCACAGTCCAGAGTGTATGTCTTTTCATGTCACCCCACCCACCACTCCATTGTTCCAGCTACTTTTGATTAAACAACTGAGAACTCAGAATTGTAAAAGCAAAAATCCTCTTGCAAAGACCGGCCTGCCCCTGACAGCAGCGGCAGACACAAAGTCCAGGAATCCCCACAGCTCAGATCTGCTGTTTCTTCCTGCCCTGGCAGCGTGAGCTTGGAGATTAGGCAGAAGAAACTCAAGTGACTCACTTTGGGCCTGAGATATCTCTGCCCCAGTGAGATTTTGCTTACGCATAGTGAGAACTTTGGAATAGTTACTTTTTAATCTCATAAAAAGTAATTCCTGCAGCCTGCTTTGGGGAGGAGTAAGTACCAGGAAGCTGGGGCACCTTCAGGACACATGAGACTAGATGGCACCTGGATAGAGAGGTGGGTTCTCAGGTGCCCCTGCCAGCTCTGGGCCAATGAACCTTTCTGTTCTGTTTGGGTTGGCCTCAGGCTCTTGAATTTAAAAAAAAAAAAAAAGCAAACTAAAGGATCAAGATGAGGCAGGCAATAGGGTGAATAAAGGTTAATGCCCCAAAGGTAAATTAGGGTCCTCAGCCAAACTCTCCCTGACTTGGTTAATAAATAAGCCAGTGATTAAGCTGCTCTAGCACATTCTATTCTATAGCCCAGAAGCGATCCTCCCCATAGCCCAGGGATATAAACACTAGATTAGTAACTTCAGCCCCTGTCCAACTTCACTGTGTTTGTGTCTGCTGTATGTAGTGGGTGACGAGGCCACCTCCAACTCCAAAGCCACTGCTGGGACACCACCAGGACCCAGAAGCAAGGGCGGTAGGGAGGATTGGGGGCCCTGTTCTACAGGATTGGCCCACAAGGGCTAGATGTGACTGTGCCAACTAATCTACGTATATCTCTTGAGTTAATCCTTATGATAACCCCACACAGCAAAGACTATTATTTGTGTCCTCTTTACGTATGGGAAAATGATGGCTCGGAGAGGTTAAGCGTCATGCCCAGGAAATTGGCAGAAGCAGGTCTTACACCCCACAATCTGATGTCAGAGGGTCTCATACAATACTGCCTTTACCATTTATGTGAAATTACAAATGTAGCATTTCCAAAAATTGGGAGATTAGCGAGCAATGGAGTTACTTAGGAAGGTTCAACAGAAGAGGGAGATTTGGAAGGTCCAGGGGAAGGGGAAGAGGCAAGGGACCCGTGTGCAGGGAAGGAGTCTGGCATGTTCAGGAAGCAGGGCAAGACCAAGCGCAGATTCAGTACAGCAAATGCTCTTACGTCCCTGCCAAATGTATATAATCTGTAAACGAAAGCCCATCTGAACATGCATGCATGAGTGCTGCTGAAGACACCTGTGAATGCTGGCAGCTCTCATAAATGCCTCATCGCCAGTACTCCGGAAGACACAGCAGGGGACAGGCAGGGGTCTTCCCCTGCGGCTGTCCTCAGCCGACCTCTGCTGACACTCTGTTCTGTCCACCTGCGTACCTGGGGCACTGAGCACTGGGGTGGCTCGGGATAGCTTCCCCTATGCAAGCTCTTTAGACTCAAAATCCTTTTCAAAAATAAGTTGCTCTTTCTCTGCGCTTCAGCAATTCCACTGTTCAGATGGCATTGCAAGTTTAATTTCTTCTCTCTTTGGTACTGAGGGAAAATTTTCATTTTTGTTTTTAATAGGCTTCTACAAATCAAATATGAAATATTTCTCTTAAAATTGAGGTCATCTTGTTCAAGATTCAGAACAAGTGACGTTCCAGGTTGTCGTGACACAACCAGAGAAGGTGGTCACTGTCTGGCTGAGACACCAGCTCCTTAGGGGGGAATGTTGAGCCCACCAGAGTCAGCCCCCGGCTCCCACACAGCCTAAGTCTCCCTCCTTCCAGGTCCCTAGCTCTAGGTCTATGCCTGTCCTATAATCTCTGCCTCTAACCTTGTATCAGTTCTCGGTGACCAGGCCACCCTGCAGAAAGTCCTTGGAGGTGAGGGTCACACACTTCATCTACTCTTCCAAGTTAAGTATTACTGCCTTCTAAGTGCCAAGCAAATTGTTAGGCCTGGAATACACTGTCAGCAAGACTGTCCTGGTATTGGAAATAGTAGGATACTTAAGAATACGGACCCTGGAGCTAGACTACATGGATCAGAAGCCCAGCTCTACCACAAGCTAGCTACGTGACTCTAGCTAAGTCACTTAACTTCTGTGTATACTAGTTTCCCCTCTGTATAATGGTGATGCTAACAGTATCTACCTCATAGCAATGAGAAGATTAAGCGGATCCATATATCTAAAGTGTGTCTATGGTTAATGCTCAGTAAACCCTAATGCATCAGTTAGTACAACAGACTGTTTCTATAATGAAACAGACCACTACGATAAAGTAGCAAAAAAGTCCCTAACCTTTTTGGCATCAGGGACCAGTTTCATGGAAGAAAATTTTTCTATGGACTGGGGGTGGGGACAGG
Organism: Mirza zaza; assembly: GCA_008750895.1. NCBI lineage: Eukaryota > Metazoa > Chordata > Mammalia > Primates > Cheirogaleidae > Mirza > Mirza zaza. Next base: position 30,829 of record VSMD01112510.1, read on the forward strand.
GGAAGAATTTCAGGATGATTCAAGGGCATTACATTTGCTGTGCACTTTATTTCTATTATTAGTACACTGTAATATATACTGAAATAATTACACAACTCACCATAATGCAGAATCTAATGCTGCCGCTGATCTGACAGGAGGTGGAGCTCAGCCAGTGATGCAAGTGATGGGGAGCGGCTGTAAACACAGATGAAGCTTCCATCACTTGCCTGCTGCTCACCTGCTGCTGTGGGGCCTGGTTCATAACAGGCCATGGCCTAATACTAGTCTGCAGCCCGGGGGTTGGAGACTGTGGCAATAAAGTATAAGTTTTCCCTATAGCAAGGCTAAGTACAAGATGTTTTAGGAGAACACAAGAGGGGTGCATAACTCAGACTTGGAAGGGCTTCCCAAAGGATTCACACCCCAGACAGGGAATTTAAAAGTCAGTTAACCACAGGAAGGGGCTTTTTGTTGCCTGACTGCCGCCATCAAGGGTTGCATACATGCTCCTAGAAAGGGCCTATCCCAGTCAGCTCTGCCCTATCACCAAGATGTCCTCCTCACTTGGCCGAAGTTGATGCCTGATGACGTGATGGTGCAGATTTACAAACTGGCCAAGAGGGCTCAACTCCTTCACAAATCAGTGTGATCGTGAGGGACTCACACCTGTTGCACAAGTACATTTTGTGTTAGGCAATAAAATCTCTAGAATCCTTAAGTCCAGAAGACTTGCTCCTGATCTTCCTGAGGATCTTTACCATTTAATTAAGGAAGCAGTTGCTGCTTGAAAGTATCTTGAAAGGAACGGGAAAGATAAATATGCTAAATTCCATCTGATTCAAAGAGAAAGCTGAAATTTACCGATTGGCTCAATATTAGAAGACCAAGCAAGTTCTACCTCCCAATCGGCAGTATGAGTCATCCACTGCCTCTGCCCCGATGCATGTGTCTATGTACTCCAGCAATAAAATCATTGGTTAACCAAAAACACAAATAAAATAAAACGAAAACAAAAAACCACTACAGGAAGGGGATATGAGGACAGAGAGAAGAATGTGCAGATTGAGTGAAAGCATAGAGGCAAGGGTCCACGCTTTCTTCAGAGAGTTTGTTTCATTTTTAAAAATAAAACATCAAGTCCGTTACTAATAACAGTTATTACAGAATTTGCAATGTATCTTCTATCCATTGAACTATTAATGTACAAAATTCAGAGTTAGGTCACAAAAAGCAGGTCTGAAATAAATTTATCTTTGAAGGTTATACTAGGAAGGTCAAATGGCTCACAAGTTCTCTTTTTATTTTCATTAGGAACCAAACATTTAGGAACCTTCAAATTTTAAGTTAATTTAATTGTTTCTGGGAAGATGTGTGATCCAGACTCCAGAAAAGACATGGTGTAGTCTTTGTTTTTTACTCCCTACCAAAGCACATCACATGTGGTAGGTACTCGATAAATGCTTTTTTACAATTTTATACTCAAATGCACTGAATTTTAGTTTGCGTCCTAATTTTCTTTTTTAACAAATGCTTTGTAAATGGTGAGTGTTCAAATGAATCCTGCCAATGCCCAGCACTGCTCTTCCCACTCAACTTACAAAAAGCATGTTTGGACCTGCCTCCGACCTCTCCAGCAGCTGATCTCCAAGAGGACGTCCCCCAGAGCTACGCTTTATAATCAGCTAGCAAATCTCAGCATGAAGTGAATGAGCAAAGGTTAAAAAGACAATAAAAATACAAACAAGCCAGGATTGTACATATCAAGTCAGTGTGGAGAACCAGCCGGATCTATGATTAGATTTTGATTTTAAGAAAACTAAAAACAGAGAAATTTTCTCAGCAGGTAATAATCCTTTTCAGAAGACCAGCAAAGCCTTTCTCTTATTAACAAATGAGGAGTTGTGGTTCCTGAGATAATAGGAGGAAAAGGATTTATAATTCATCTAAGCCAGGGATTTTCAAACAGTTTTTAACTAAGGCACCCTTTGTTCAAACTAAATATTACCAAGATGTGTAAACAAACAAAACACACCAAGACAGAACTGCTCTGGTTAAAGGCAAGGTCCAGGTCCCCAATTCCACCTGTTGCCTCTTAACCCTGTAGTGTAACGGAGGGAAAGGCCTGGAAAAAATGGCAAAAATATTTTCTGTCCCCAAAGCCTGTATCTCTGCCTCAGCCCAGTGGTTGGGAGGGGCAGGGTAGTCTTTTGCTTATTTGAGCAACAAGAGAAGGCTCAGCGGACCTGGTAAAGAGAGATCCTGGGTGGAGGTTACGAGATTGTCTTCAGTGGAGATGGGATGATCAGGATTATCAACTGTAATTGCCTGAAGCTGAGAATCCATCCTTTAAAAGCTCTGTATTTCTGAGAATGTTCAGGAAATTTGGGATTTTGAGACAAGAAGATCTACCATATTTCTTCCTTTGCCGGCAAAGTAAACTCTCTTTCCTTCCTCCTCAAACCACTTGTCCATGTTCTTCTTCGGCCTCATGGACAAGTGTGGAGTTTTTAGTAACAAGAGCATATCTAACACCACTAATTTAAATCTAACAACTTCCCCTCTCTTTTACAGATGGAAAACCTGAGGCTGAGAAAAACAATACATGAGGTATGACCTTGCCCAAGGTCATATACCTAGTTGCCAACAGAGCCAGGATGAGTTCCTAGGTCTACTTACTGCAAATTCAATGAGCTTTCCACTACAGAAGGTCAGATGGTAAGAAAGCTGCACCTACTGATGTGGAGGGGGGTGGCTGATGGAAAGTAGATGGTACAGGAGAGGAAGCGGATTACTCTGTTGAATACACAGTGGGACAGGGAAGGCAAGGTCACACAGTGGCTACTACAGATTGAGTATCCCTTATCCTAAATGCTTGGGACCAGATGTGTTCTGGATTTCAGATTTTTTCAGATTTTAGAATATTTGCATTATACTTACCAGCTGAGCATCCCTAATCTGAAATCTAAAATGTTACAATGAGCATTTCCTTTGAGCATCATGTCAGTGCTCAGAAAGTTTCAGATTTTGAAAGATTTTGGATTTCAGATCTTTTTGATTAGGTTTGTGGCAACCTCTGCATCAAGTGAGTCTACTAGCACCATTTTTCCAACAGCATGTGTTCACTTTGTGTCTCTGTCACATTTTGTTAATTCTCAAAATACTTCAGACTTTTTCATTATTATTACATCTGTCATGGTGATCAGTGATCAATGATCTTTGATATTACTACTATATTTGTTTTGGGATGCCTGAAACGTTCCCATATAAGATGGTGAACTTAATAAATATGATGTATTTATTGACTGCTCCATTGACTGGCCATTCTCCTGTCTCTCTCCCTTTCCTTGGGCCTATTACCTGAGACACAACCATATAGAAATAAGGCCAATTAATAACCCTACAATGGTCTCTAAGTGCGCAAGTTAAAGGAAGAGTCACACATCGCTCACTTTACATCAAAAGCTGTAAATGATTAAGCTTTATAAGGAAGACACATCAAAAGCCAAGAAAAGTCAAAAGCCAGGCCTCTTCCATTAAACAGCCAAGTTGTGAATGCAAAGGAAAAATTCTTGAAGGAAATTAAAAGTGCTACTCCAGTGAACACACAAATGATGAGAAAGGGAAACAGCCTTACTGCTAAGATGGAGAAAGTTTGAGTGGTCTGGATAGAAGATCAAATTAACAACATTCCTTTGAGTGAAAGCCTAATCCAGAGCAAGGCCCTAACTCTCTCCAATTCTATAAGGCTGAGAGAGGTGAGTAAGCTGCAGAAGAAAAGTTGGAAGCCAGCAGAGATTGGTTCATGAAGCTTAAGGAAAGAAGCCATCCCCATGACATAAAAGTGCAAGGTGAAGCAGCAAGTGCTGATGTAGAAGCTGCAGCAAGTTATCCAGATCTAGCTAAGATAATTAATGAAGGTGGCTACACTAAACAAAAGATTTTCAGTGTAGACAAAACAGCCTTTTATTGGAAGAGGATGTCATCTAGGACTTTCATAGCTAGAGAGATCAATGCCTAGCTTTAAAGTTTCAAAGGACGAGCTGATATATGATATATATATATATATATATATATATATATATATATATATATAAATTAACTGGGCATGGTGGCACATGCCTATAGTCCCAGCTACTCGGGAGGCTGAGGCAGAAGGATCGCTTGAGTCCAGGAGTCTGAGGTTGCTGTGAGCTAGGCTGACACCATGGCACTCTAGCCCAGGCAACAGAGTGAGACCCTGTCTGGAAAAAAAAAAGCAAAAAGAAAAATAAAAGTGGAGCCTGAAGATATGATTGAATTGCTGCAATCTCATGACAAAATTCCGAACACATGAGGAGTTTACTCTTGTGATGAGTAAAGAAAGAATACTTACCATTCCTCCTACTATAATAAAAAAAAAAAACCATGATTCACAAAACCAGCTACTAAACATTTCTTAACATAAGACACTGCATCTATACTCCTAATAATAGCTATCATTATTAATATATTATATTCTAAGCAATGAATAATCATAAAAATCCCCAACCTAATAACATCTCTAACAATTACTATGGCACTAATTATAAAACTTAGACTCTCTCTATTTTATTTTTGAGTCCCAGAAGTAACACAAGGAATTCCACTAATATTAGGCATAATTCTATCAACATTACAAAAACTGGCACCAATTTCAATCCTATTCAATTAGCATCAGTTGACCTAAATGTAATATTAATTATCACTATAATATTAATTTATAGGAGTATGAGGTTTAAATCAGACATAATTATGAAAAATCCTAGCCTATATTCATCAATTGCATATATAGAATGAATCATAGCCATCCTTATCTACAACCTTTTACAATAATCTCAAATCTAATATTTGATATTATAGTAACAATTACTGCATTAATATTTAATTTAAATATAACTATCACAACATTATCATTATCACATACATAAAATAAATTACCACTAATAAGGTCCACAATCTTTGTAACCCTATTATCTCTAGGATTATAATTCCACTCACAGAATTTTTACCCAAATGAATCATTATTCAAGATTAACAAAAATTAACAAAAAACAACAGGATTATTATACCAACATTTATAGCTATCATAGCATTATTCAACTTATATTTTATATACTATTAATTTATTTTACATCATTAACAATATTCTCAATAACCAACAACATATCGACAGAAACAATCTGAAAATATAAAACATTCTTTCTTTCATCATTTGTTATACTGTCAACCTTTTCCCTCCCACTTGCACCAATATTCTCAACATTGGATTAGAAATTTGAGTTAGACTGATCAAGAGCCTTCAAAGCCCTAAGCAAGTACCCTAATACTTAATTCCTGACAATTAAGGACTATAAGACTCTATCTTACATCAATTGAATGCAAACCAAACACGTTAATTAAGCTAAATCCTTAGTAGTGTGGAGTCTGATCCCACAGAAATTTAGTTAACAGCTAAATACCCTAATCAACTGGCTTCAATCTACTTCTCCCACTGCCTTGAGGGAAAAAGAAAGTAGAAGCAGCCCTGGCAAAATTAAAGTGGCCCCTTTGAATTTGCAATTCAATTTGAATATTCACCTGGAAACTTGGTAAAAAGAGGGTTCAACCTTTGTCTTTAGATTTACAGTCTAAAGCTTACTCAGCCATTTTATCCTTCTATGTTCATTAATTATTTATTATTCTCAAAAAACCACAAAGATATTGGCACACTGCATTTACTATTCAGGTGCTTGAGCTGGAATAGTATGAACTGCCCTAAGTCTTTTAATTCAGGCTGAATGGAGTCAACCAGGGACCCCGTTAGGCAATGATTAAATTTACAATGTCATCATCATTGTCTAAGCATTGGTGATAATCTTTTTTATCGTTATACCTATTATAATTAGAGGGTTTGGTAACTGATTAGTCCCTTTAATGTTTGGGGCCCCAGACACAGCATTTCCCTGAATGAACAATGTAAGCTTCTGACTTCTCCTATCACCATCTGCTTGCCTCCTCAATAGGAAAAGTCAGCTGGTACAGGATGAGCTGTGTACTCATCTTTAGCTGGAAATCTAGCACATGCAGGAGCCTCCATAGATCTTACAATTTTCACATTACACTGAGCAGGTGTTTCATCAATTTTAAGAGCTATTAATTTTATTACAACAATCATTAACATAAAACCTCCAGCAATATCCCAATACCAGACACCACTATTTGTCTGATCAGTATTAATCACAGCTGTACTTTTATTACTGTCTTTCCCAGTATTAGCGGCCAATATTACCATACTATTAACCAGCTGTAGCCTTAATATCACTGTTTTTGATCCCACTGGAGGAGGAGACTCAATTTTATACCAATATTTACTCAATCTCACATATTGTAACTTATTCTGGGGAAAAAGAACCATTTGGTTGTACAGGAATAGTATGAGCCATTGATATTATGGCTTTCCTAGGCTTTAATGTATGAGCGCTCTATATATTTACAGTAGGGATAGACATTGGTACCCATGTATTTTACAACACTATAATCTGCTATTCCCACAGGAGTTATTAGTTGACTAGCAACCCTACATGGAGGTAACATTAAATGATCTCCAGCTATACTATAAACCTTAGGCTTTAGTTCTCTATTTACAGCGGGGGGCCTGATGGAAACCATATTAGCTAACTCATCATTAGACATTAGTAGAGGCATTAATAACAGGAGTTCTCACAAAGCATCTACTATATACTGTACTAAGGGCTTTTCATGCTTTCTCTCACAACTCCTCACATCTACCCAGTGTGATAAATACTATACTAGGTGGAACCATGGGGATTTTCCACTTCTGTAGATTTAAAATGGTCAATTATCAGCAGTTTTATATGGTTCAAACTACCATCTTCCTGATTCAGAGAAAGTGAAATATGGAGAGACTTTTCTAAGATAAAATAGCCAGTACCTGGTAGAGTCAGGTTTGGAAGCTATGCGGGTTGATGTCAGCACCAACATTCTTGACCAATATGTTATACAAATTCCTAGCAAAGACGCAGGTCTAATGGTTTAGCAGATGTAACCTCTAAGATTTAATCAAGTATTATTTGCATGGTATTAGAGAATATACAAAAAGTCAAAAAATGATGCCACAGCAAATTTGGCATTCAAATCAAATGTTTACATTAATTAAAGTAGCCTATGTTTGTTCTTACCTCTAGGATTACCCTTCTCTTCGATGAACTCTTATCATCATTTATTCAGCCAACAAATATTTACTCAACACCAGGCTCAATTTTTAACCTCCTAGAAGGATCTTCTTTTCCAACCATCCCCTAATTCTGACCCATTTACCAACTGGTATTCATCTCTCTTTTTAATAGCTTTTGTCCCCCTTGTAATGAGAATCCCATTTTGCCTTTTAACACCTCTGATTCCCTCCAACAAAAGTGAAGGATTACTGACGAAACTCAATAATTGTTCAATTTGATGTTCATATCAAGTGTACCACATGTGAAATTTAATAGGTGTAAAGAATCACAGCCACCTCAAAGGGAGTAGATGATAAAGCCTTTTCTGATCTCACCGACTTGTGTCCTTTTTAACCTGAACTCATCAGGAAACTACCTACCTTATGATATTCTTATATTACTACTTAACGTTTCACGTGCCTTGTCTCTGGAATCAGAGTTTAAGCTTCTCAAGGGCAAAGATTCTTATTCTTTCTTTGACTTCACACACTACCAGCAAATTGTGTAAATCAAGAGACCTTTAATTCAGGGACATGAAGAACAATTAGCAGATTAGGAGAAGGTCCTTGAAGGTAGCAAAGTGAAAAAAGAAGAGGGTGCTTATTCATTAACACCTGCTTGTGAGAACTAAAACCAGCTAGTATTTCAAAGCTCTGGTAGTCGCCTTGGCTGTCCTTTTAAAGAGGTGTGTGACAATTCACAATTGCAAAGATGTGGAAACAACACAAGTGCCCATCAATACATGAGTGGATTAATAAAATGTGGTATATGTATACCATGGAGTACTACTCAGCCACAAAAAACAATGGTGATCTCACACCTCTTGTATTATCCTGGATAGAGCTGGAGCCCATTCTACTAAGTGAAGTATCCCAAGAATGGAAAAACAAGCACCACATGTACTCACCATCAAATTGGTATTAACTGATCAACACTTAAGTCACATACAGTAATAACATTCGGCTGCCCGGCAGGTGGGAGGTGGGAGGAAGGGATGGGTATATTCACACCTAACAGGTGTGGGGCGCACCCTCTAGGGATGGACACGCTTGAAGCTCTGACTCAGGTGGGGTAAAGGCAATATACGTAACCTAAACATCTGTACCCCCGTAATATGCTGAAATTAAAAAAATAAAATAAAGGCGTGTGAGAAAACCGGCAGCGTGACGGATGTTGGCTGAGAAGGCAGTCCGCTGACCGCCAGGGGGAGCCCTGCGGCGCGCCGCCTTCCCCGCGCCGCCCCGCTCTCTCGGCCCGCGCGCCCGCCCGCCGTCCGCCGCCACGCCCGCCACAGGCCGAGGGCCAGTCACCCGCGGGCCGGCGTCGCGCAGCCCTTTCGCGCCCCGCCCCTGCCCCGCCGCGGGACGAATAACGGTTACGAAGCACTTTCTCGGCCACGGATTTCTGCTTAGTCATTGTCTTCCAGGAAACAGCTCCCTCAGTTTGGAGTCAACTCTCCCGCGGCGGCCGCAGGAGCCGGAGCTGCAGCCGCCAGCGCCTCCCTCCCGGGCCGCCGCTCCGCTGCCGACCGGCCTCTCTCGGGCCCGAGCGCAGGCCGGGCTCCAGGCGCGAGGAGTCGGCAGCCTCGCGCTCGCCTCTCGGCCTCCCCCGGGCCTCGGGCACCGAGTCCTGTAAGCGGCCGCCTTCCCGCCCGCCCGGTAGCCGCTTGGCCCCCTCGGACGGCCGCTGCCATGGGCACCGACAGCCGCGCGGCCGGGGCGCTCCTGGCGCGGGCCCGCACCCTGCACCTGCAGACCGGGAACCTGCTCAACTGGGGCCGCCTGCGGAAGAAGTGCCCGTCCACGCACAGTGAGGAGGTGAGCGCGGCGAGCGTCGCCTGCGGAGACGCGGGGCTCCCGGGGCGGGCCGCGGGCCGGGCCGGGCGGCTCCGAGCGGGCGGAAGCGCCGGCGGGCCGGGGTTCGCGGCAGGGCTCTGGGCGTCCGCGGAGGCGCGCACCTGGGCTCTGCCCGCGGGAGGATGCTGGGGCCGGTGTCGGCGCCACCTCTGGTCCAGACCTGCAGCTGGGGGCAACGTGCCTTAAAAACTTAACGGAGACAACGGCGCACCAAGTGACGCTTCTGTCAGTGCTTACCGTGGATAGCATAACTCTTGAAGGTATCGAGTCCCTCTTCCTGGCACCGGATCACAGAGGGCCAGTACGTCGCTCAGTCCCTCTCCCCGTCTCTCATCCTTGCCCTGGTAAAGGGATATTTCAGGGATTAGCCTTTGGTGGGTTCAGATGAAGTAGTATTCGTGATACGCTTAACTTTTAGAATGTTGACATTGGTTTCTCTATTGCCGTGAGTCAAATGAGTAAACGCTCAAATTTGGCTCTGAAGTAACGTATATATATTTTTTTTGCTGGAAATTGATCTGCCTCATTTTATTCGCCTAAAGACTACTCTCAGTGATGGATACCCTAAATACCCTGACTTGATCATTACACGTTATCTGCACGTACAGAATATCACATGACTATGTACAAACATTATATATCAATAAAAAATAACTTTAAAAGCTGGGGGGGGAAAAAGACTGATCACTAGTTGGAGGTGGCAGAGATTGATCTGGAATTTTACACTTGTTAAATACTTTTTGCCGGCCATTCCTAATCAGATAGTCATCCATTGACTTCACGTTGTACGTATTGGCGGTATGGGACACTTTTAGTAATTAAAAAATAATAAAACCTTTTTAGGAGCTATGTGACTTTGAAAAAGTTACTTAGCCTCCCTGTCGTTTTAAAACACAGTTTTAAAGTTGGATAATAATACCTTCATCAGGTTGTTGGAGAATTAAGAAATAATATGTGGTCTACGGCCATACCACGGTGAACGCGCCCAATCTAGTCTGATTTTGGAAGCTAAGCAGGGTCGGGCCTGGTTAGTAATTTTTAAATTTTAAAATTAAAAATTAAATATATATATATGAAAGTGCTCGCCATACAGGCATTTATCTCCCTATTAGTTGGTTCCCTCAGAAAGATAAAGGAAATCTTAATTAAAAAAAAAAAAACTTTTCCTAAACTATGTTATATTGTGAGTTTATCGGATGTGCTCCTAGGCAGTGTCTGCTCTCCTATGTGAGATGTTAGCGGTAGGCTATGCAGCAGCCCATGACATCCTTCTGAGTATGGCTGGACCTGTGCCCAGGCCTGGTATTGGGAGTCAGTACCCATCAAAAGATGAGAACTCTTGATTAACAAATCTGAATCCATACCATATTCAGTATTCAGGTTCCAGCTCAATATATTTTGTTCTGTTTAAACCACCACTTTGACTGTTTCTCCCAAAGGTAAATACTTCTGTATTTGGTATGTAAACCCTTAATTTCTTCCAGCACTAATGGTGATTGTTCAGTACAGCATTTTGCATGTATATTGATATTACTGGGCAAAATTTTCTCTTATCTCACTAGACCACACTCTAAAAATGGTGACTTTCAGGGTTTTTGACTACACAGTGAGAACTGCCTTTTATAATCCAGTTCATGGTTAAATATATATATGTATATCTGTGTATCTGAAACACAGGTTTCATGAAAAGATATTAACCCTTATTATGTACTGTGTATTCTGATTTTTTTCTATCCTATTTTAATTTTTAAAAATTTGGCATCTTAATGCACTGAGTCATAACCCCATGGTTTGAAAAACATTGTTCAGAGGACTAATTCTGGTTTTTATTTAGGGTGCTTCATAAGAGTAGGACAAAACTAAAGAAATTAGAAAACATTTGAGGAAAAACGTGAAGGAATGGCATATTATAGGAAAACTATGACTGCTTAGTTAGAATGGGAGAGGTATGTTTTGTTTCTGCATAAAGAACTTTGTAACAACCAGAGCCCCAAATTGGGATGTGTTGCTTAAAATCTCAACCTCATTGATGAGATAAAAGAAACTGAATAAGTCTGTCATTATTGAGAAAATTTACACTTCAGGTAGAGGGTTCAGTTAAATTTCTTGAAAGGTCTCTTCTAGTTCTAATTTTTTGTGTATGTGACCTCTGCCCACATACTTTGTTTCACAGTTTTTTAAGTTGGTGGGACTGTTTTGCTCAGTTCTTTGTTATAAGGGTGTTTGACCAGTTGGATCATAGTATTTTTAAAACTCATATATTAATAAAACTCCAGATATGATACACTAAATTATGATACTTATCTTCAGTGATATTATGTGTGTATGATAAGAATGAAAAGAGCAGAGAGCAAAAAAAGTACAAAGTTAATGTTCAATGTACAGTAGATAACATGTAATTTAAAAGATTAAAAATCAAGTTTGTGATAAAGTCAGTGAATATCTCATTTAATTATAACATTAGGCTGTTCTATGATTTGTCCTGACATTTTGCAGAATCCAAGATTATTAAAGAAATGGTTTCAAGAAAGGAGTGAATATTTTGAAAATATTCTTATCTTCCTGAATTGAGGAATTCATCAGGAAAGCCTTAAGAATACAAATGAACTGTCTTTTCAGAGGAAAATTTCTTAGAATTTTCCCGTGATTTAAGCCAAAGCACTTATGATAGAATTGTTAACCTCTAGTTGGTTCTGTTGCCTCAATTTTTACTAATTTTTTAAGAGAGTATTGACTTGCAATTCTGTCTAGAATGATTATCAACTGATTTTCATCTACTGACTTAAATTTGATTATAAATGTACTTCATAGATAGAGACCTTCTAACTTGAATCCAAGTGGATGATTGTGGATAGCACATAAATAATTGTTGTGGATTATAAATCTTAACATAAATGGCTCTGTGCCCTTAAATTGATAAACTAGTCCCTATAATCATCTGTACTGAGATATAAGCAATAAAGTGCTTGTATCAGTTTTTTTCAATTTAGTCTCTATTGTTGCTCTTAGGAAAGTGCTTTTACAATTCAGCAGCTGGCTTCTAGTTAATCATTTCTGTTTTCATTGATTACTCACAGAATGAAAAACACTGTGCCCTTGATTGTCTATAAGGCAGTGACTTCAAATTGCTAGTGTTGGCCCATTAGTGGTCATAAATCAGTTTAGTGAATCATGGAGCAGTATATTTTTTCTAATTAATAGAATAGAAGCCTTTTGGGAGGGTGGGAGGAGGATGAGGGATAAAAATGTACCTATCAGGTACAGTGTACACTACTCTGGTGACAGGGACACTAAAAGCCCTGACTTCTGCATTATACAGTTCATCCATATAGCAAAAACACTTGTATTGCCTTAATATTGGGGGGGGGGTGGCCGGGGGAGAAGAAGCCATAAGAGTGCCTGGCATGTAGTGAGCATAGATACTGCTTTGTGAATTTTTTTGTCCCATTACATGTCTATAGACCCTTGCTTACTATGTGAATTTATGTCTTTCTTAGGACCACTATCAAACAAGTTTAAAATACACTGACATAAGAGATACAAAGATGAATAAACTAATGAATTTATAACATACTATAATGTTAATGTAGTTTTGTTTGTTTAAGAAAACACTGAAAACAGGTTATAATAGTGTTTGCCTAAGTGTTAGGAAGTGAGTTATGGACTATCCTTACACAAGTTGTCTATCCTGGTGGTTCTCAGACTTTAATTAGTACATAGTTGTTACTTGGGATGCTTGTTAAAGTTCTGGCTGCTCTTGGAGAGTAACTCAGCAGATCTAAGTTTGGGCTCAGGATCTAAATTTTTAATAAAACTGGCACAGGTGAATCTGATGTAGGAGTTCCTCTGGCCACCCTAATTCTCTAATCATTTGTTTGTCTTTGAGGAATATAGCAAAGTGGTTAATGTGAATTCTAACCAGGTGGCCTGGGCTTGAATCCAAGTTCCTCTGTTTGTAAACCTTATTCTTTAAAAAATGTTTTGTTTCTTTATGAATGGTTTTATGTTCCAAAAGTGTATTTAAATTTTGGTACAAAAACATTTTAAAAATAATTAGACTACTGCTTTAGGTCAAGAAAATTTGAAAAATAAGAGTAGGATAAAAACAAGTCTGTATTTATGTTGAAGGAACCAAAAGCCTTATAGAATTAAAATTTGGGTTTGTATGGTATTTCGTATTGATATCTTTTTTTGTGCTTATCAGACTAATACACTCTTATTATAGAAGTACATAGTGTATAGAGTTTAACAGTTTCAAAATGCATTCCTTTTGCAGCTTCGAGATTGTATCCAAAAGACTTTGAATGAGTGGAGTTCCCAAATTAGCCCAGATTCAGTCAGGGTAAGTGAAATGTGACTACAGAAATCATGTAAGTCAAAATGGAAGTGAAGTAAGCAGGAAGTGAATTTCCTCAGTTTTGTGAGGGAAGTCAAATAGGCAATTTGCCATAAAATTCTCTGTGGCTAATTTGCTGAGATGGCAGTCTGATCCAGAAGGCTTAAGCATAAAATGGAAAATCTGCATTCAGTAGTCAACTCTTTAACTAGACAAGATACTAAGATTCTTGTGCTTAATTCTCACCACAGTTTCCTAACCATCAGTGTTTTATTCCAGTTTAATTTTGGTCTAGTTGAAAGCAATCTACCAATGAAAACTGTTTGATAATCATTCTTCTAGACCAAAAATGATTATCAAACAGTTTTGGTTGGTAGATTGCTTTCGTAGACTGTCACCCTAGCAATATAGTCACTAGACATTTTTCAAATGTCAGGTATTCATTATCCTCATAAATTATTTATTATAATGCATTAGAATGGCCTTTGCTTTTTCCTACTGTACTCAGAAAAAAATGTTGTGGCTTAAAATGCTTATGATTACAAAACTAACCATACTATTATCATATGATCCAGTAATCGTACTCCTTGGTATCTGCCCAAAGGAGCCAAAAACTTAATGTCACACGAAAACCTATAACGGATGTTTATAGCAGTTTTATTCATAATTGCTAAAATTTGGAAGCAACCAAGATGTCCTTCAGTGGGTGAGTATATAAATAAACTGTGGTACCTCCAAACAATGAAATTGTTCAGTGCTGAAAAGAAATGAGCTATCAAGCCATAAAAAGACATGGAGGAGGCCGGGCGCGGTGGCTCAAGCCTGTAATCCTAGCTCTCTGGGCGGCCAAGGTGGGCGGATTGTTTGAGCTCAGGAGTTTGAGACCAGCCTGAGCAAGAGCGAGACCCCATCTCTACTATAAAAAATAGAAAGAAATTAATTGGCCAACTAATATATATAGAAAAAATTAGCCGGGCATGGTGGCACATGCCTGTAGTCCCAGCTACTTGTGAGGCTGAGGCAGCAGGATTGCTTGAGCCCAGGAGTTTGAGGTTGCTGTGAGCTAGGCTGGCGCCACGGCACTCACTCTAGCCTGGGCAATAAAGTGAGACTCTGTCTCAAAAAAA